>OZ025284.1:357500-443015 GCA_964019165.1 Mastigias papua | reverse complement strand
TGGTCATTTTTGAGCAAAATACCAAGGCTATAGCCTTACTTTTTGGCCAAAAATCGCTCATTTTCATCACTTTTCAATCTGCAATCAAAATCAATCAATTTCAAATTTGGTCATTTTTGAGCAAAATACCAAGGCTATAGCCTTACTTTTTGGCCAAAAATCGCTCATTTTCATCACTTTTCAATCTGCAATCAAAATCAATCAATTTCAAATTTGGTCATTTTTGAGCAAAATACCAAGGCTATAGGCTTACTTTTTGGCCAAAAATCGCTCAGTTTCATCACTTTTCAATCTGCAATCAAAATCAATCAATTTCAAATTTGGTCATTTTTGAGCAAAATACCAAGGCTATAGCCTTACTTTTTGGCCAAAAATCGCTCATTTTCATCACTTTTCAATCTGCAATCAAAATCAATCAATTTCAAATTTGGTCATTTTTGAGCAAAATACCAAGGCTATAGGCCTTACTTTTTGGCCAAAAATCGCTCATTTTCATCACTTTTCAATCTGCAATCAAAATCAATCAATTTCAAATTTGGTCATTTTTGAGCAAAATACCAAGGCTATAGCCTTACTTTTTGGCCAAAAATCGCTCATTTTCATCACTTTTCAATCTGCAATCAAAATCAATCAATTTCAAATTTGGTCATTTTTGAGCAAAATACCAAGGCTATAGCCTTACTTTTTGGCCAAAAATCGCTCATTTTCATCACTTTTCAATCTGCAATCAAAATCAATCAATTTCAAATTTGGTCATTTTTGAGCAAAATACCAAGGCTATAGCCTTACTTTTTGGCCAAAAATCGCTCATTTTCATCACTTTTCAATCTGCAATCAAAATCAATCAATTTCAAATTTGGTCATTTTTGAGCAAAATACCAAGGCTATAGCCTTACTTTTTGGCCAAAAATGCCTCATTTTCATCACTTTTCAATCTGCAATCAAAATCAATCAATTTCAAATTTGGTCATTTTTGAGCAAAATACCAAGGCTATAGCCTTACTTTTTGGCCAAAAATGCCTCATTTTCATCACTTTTCAATCTGCAATCAAAATCAATCAATTTCAAATTTGGTCATTTTTGAGCAAAATACCAAGGCTATAGCCTTACTTTTTGGCCAAAAATGCCTCATTTTCATCACTTTTCAATCTGCAATCAAAATCAATCAATTTCAAATTTGGTCATTTTTGAGCAAAATACCAAGGCTATAGCCTTACTTTTTGGCCAAAAATGCCTCATTTTCATCACTTTTCAATCTGCAATCAAAATCAATCAATTTCAAATTTGGTCATTTTTGAGCAAAATACCAAGGCTATAGCCTTACTTTTTGGCCAAAAATGCCTCATTTTCATCACTTTTCAATCTGCAATCAAAATCAATCAATTTCAAATTTGGTCATTTTTGAGCAAAATACCAAGGCTATAGCCTTACTTTTTGGCCAAAAATGCCTCATTTTCATCACTTTTCAATCTGCAATCAAAATCAATCAATTTCAAATTTGGTCATTTTTGAGCAAAATACCAAGGCTATAGCCTTACTTTTTGGCCAAAAATGCCTCATTTTCATCACTTTTCAATCTGCAATCAAAATCAATCAATTTCAAATTTGGTCATTTTTGAGCAAAATACCAAGGCTATAGCCTTACTTTTTGGCCAAAAATGCCTCATTTTCATCACTTTTCAATCTGCAATCAAAATCAATCAATTTCAAATTTGGTCATGTTTGAGCAAAATACCAAGGCTATAGCCTTACTTTTTGGCCAAAAATGCCTCAATTTCATCACTTTTCAATCTGCAATCAAAATCAATTAATTTCAAATTTGGTCATTTTTGAGCAAAATACCAAGGCTATAGCCTTACTTTTTGGCCAAAAATGCCTCATTTTCATCACTTTTCAATCTGCAATCAAAATCAATCAATTTCAAATTTGGTCATTTTTGAGCAAAATACCAAGGCTATAGCCTTACTTTTTGGCCAAAAATGCCTCATTTTCATCACTTTTCAATCTGCAATCAAAATCAATCAATTTCAAATTTGGTCATTTTTGAGCAAAATACCAAGGCTATAGCCTTACTTTTTGGCCAAAAATGCCTCATTTTCATCACTTTTCAATCTGCAATCAAAATCAATCAATTTCAAATTTGGTCATTTTTGAGCAAAATACCAAGGCTATAGCCTTACTTTTTGGCCAAAAATGCCTCATTTTCATCACTTTTCAATCTGCAATCAAAATCAATCAATTTCAAATTTGGTCATTTTTGAGCAAAATACCAAGGCTATAGCCTTACTTTTTGGCCAAAATGCCTCATTTTCATCACTTTTCAATCTGCAATCAAAATCAATCAATTTCAAATTTGGTCATTTTTGAGCAAAATACCAAGGCTATAGCCTTACTTTTTGGCCAAAAATGCCTCATTTTCATCACTTTTCAATCTGCAATCAAAATCAATCAATTTCAAATTTGGTCATTTTTGAGCAAAATACCAAGGCTATAGCCTTACTTTTTGGCCAAAAATGCCTCATTTTCATCACTTTTCAATCTGCAATCAAAATCAATCAATTTCAAATTTGGTCATTTTTGAGCAAAATACCAAGGCTATAGCCTTACTTTTTGGCCAGAAATGCCTCATTTTCATCACTTTTCAATCTGCAATCAAAATCAATCAATTTCAAATTTGGTCATTTTTGAGCAAAATACCAAGGCTATAGCCTTACTTTTTGGCCAAAAATGCCTCATTTTCATCACTTTTCAATCTGCAATCAAAATCAATCAATTTCAAATTTGGTCATTTTTGAGCAAAATACCAAGGCTATAGCCTTACTTTTTGGCCAAAAATGCCTCATTTTCATCACTTTTCAATCTGCAATCAAAATCAATCAATTTCAAATTTGGTCATTTTTGAGCAAAATACCAAGGCTATAGCCTTACTTTTTGGCCAAAAATGCCTCATTTTCATCACTTTTCAATCTGCAATCAAAATCAATCAATTTCAAATTTGGTCATTTTTGAGCAAAATACCAAGGCTATAGCCTTACTTTTTGGCCAAAAATGCCTCATTTTCATCACTTTTCAATCTGCAATCAAAATCAATCAATTTCAAATTTGGTCATTTTTGAGCAAAATACCAAGGCTATAGCCTTACTTTTTGGCCAAAAATGCCTCATTTTCATCACTTTTCAATCTGCAATCAAAATCAATCAATTTCAAATTTGGTCATTTTTGAGCAAAATACCAAGGCTATAGCCTTACTTTTTGGCCAAAAATGCCTCATTTTCATCACTTTTCAATCTGCAATCAAAATCAATCAATTTCAAATTTGGTCATTTTTGAGCAAAATACCAAGGCTATAGCCTTACTTTTTGGCCAAAAATGCCTCATTTTCATCACTTTTCAATCTGCAATCAAAATCAATCAATTTCAAATTTGGTCATGTTTGAGCAAAATACCAAGGCTATAGCCTTACTTTTTGGCCAAAAATGCCTCAATTTCATCACTTTTCAATCTGCAATCAAAATCAATCAATTTCAAATTTGGTCATTTTTGAGCAAAATACCAAGGCTATAGCCTTACTTTTTGGCCAAAAATGCCTCATTTTCATCACTTTTCAATCTGCAATCAAAATCAATCAATTTCAAATTTGGTCATTTTTGAGCAAAATACCAAGGCTATAGCCTTACTTTTTGGCCAAAAATGCCTCATTTTCATCACTTTTCAATCTGCAATCAAAATCAATCAATTTCAAATTTGGTCATTTTTGAGCAAAATACCAAGGCTATAGCCTTACTTTTTGGCCAAAAATGCCTCATTTTCATCACTTTTCAATCTGCAATCAAAATCAATCAATTTCAAATTTGGTCATTTTTGAGCAAAATACCAAGGCTATAGCCTTACTTTTTGGCCAAAAATGCCTTATTTTCATCACTTTTCAATCTGCAATCAAAATCAATCAATTTCAAATTTGGTCATGTTTGAGCAAAATACCAAGGCTATAGCCTTACTTTTTGGCCAAAATGCCTCATTTTCATCACTTTTCAATCTGCAATCAAAATCAATCAATTTCAAATTTGGTCATTTTTGAGCAAAATACCAAGGCTATAGCCTTACTTTTTGGCCAAAAATGCCTCATTTTCATCACTTTTCAATCTGCAATCAAAATCAATCAATTTCAAATTTGGTCATGTTTGAGCAAAATACCAAGGCTATAGCCTTACTTTTTGGCCAAAAATGCCTCAATTTCATCACTTTTCAATCTGCAATCAAAATCAATCAATTTCAAATTTGGTCATTTTTGAGCAAAATACCAAGGCTATAGCCTTACTTTTTGGCCAAAAATGCCTCATTTTCATCACTTTTCAATCTGCAATCAAAATCAATCAATTTCAAATTTGGTCATGTTTGAGCAAAATACCAAGGCTATAGCCTTACTTTTTGGCCAAAATGCCTCATTTTCATCACTTTTCAATCTGCAATCAAAATCAATCAATTTCAAATTTGGTCATTTTTGAGCAAAATACCAAGGCTATAGCCTTACTTTTTGGCCAAAAATGCCTCATTTTCATCACTTTTCAATCTGCAATCAAAATCAATCAATTTCAAATTTGGTCATGTTTGAGCAAAATACCAAGGCTATAGCCTTACTTTTTGGCCAAAAATGCCTCAATTTCATCACTTTTCAATCTGCAATCAAAATCAATCAATTTCAAATTTGGTCATTTTTGAGCAAAATACCAAGGCTATAGCCTTACTTTTTGGCCAAAAATGCCTCATTTTCATCACTTTTCAATCTGCAATCAAAATCAATCAATTTCAAATTTGGTCATTTTTGAGCAAAATACCAAGGCTATAGCCTTACTTTTTGGCCAAAAATGCCTCATTTTCATCACTTTTCAATCTGCAATCAAAATCAATCAATTTCAAATTTGGTCATTTTTGAGCAAAATACCAAGGCTATAGCCTTACTTTTTGGCCAAAAATGCCTCATTTTCATCACTTTTCAATCTGCAATCAAAATCAATCAATTTCAAATTTGGTCATTTTTGAGCAAAATACCAAGGCTATAGCCTTACTTTTTGGCCAAAAATGCCTTATTTTCATCACTTTTCAATCTGCAATCAAAATCAATCAATTTCAAATTTGGTCATTTTTGAGCAAAATACCAAGGCTATAGCCTTACTTTTTGGCCAAAATGCCTCATTTTCATCACTTTTCAATCTGCAATCAAAATCAATCAATTTCAAATTTGGTCATTTTTGAGCAAAATACCAAGGCTATAGCCTTACTTTTTGGCCAAAAATGCCTCATTTTCATCACTTTTCAATCTGCAATCAAAGTCATTGAATGTCAATCCCTGATCTTAGTTTCTAAGATTGCTAAGAGAAGCAAAAGCTGTGTGAAAGGAGTAAGGGTTATTAAAAAACTATTATGATGAAATATGGATGTTGGTAATGGTTAATTAATGACAGTGGTATATATATATATATATATATGTATGGAGGTCTAATATGTTTAGCTGTCGTCTTTCTAAGGTGCAGATACTTATGTTGTGTGAATATTACCGAATAAGTACATTTGGAAATATATGTATAAGGTTCAAGGCCCTTCCAGCTTTAAAAGTATACTGTCTATCTTGTCAAGTTACCATGTTCGTGGGTTTAGTATACTGCAGTCATGCTGTCGAAGGTTTCAAAATATAGACAACAAGGTAAATCTCTTTCTGTTATGAACATTATTGCACTCTTTAAAGGCAGATAAACAGCTCATAACACTTATTATAATGTAATAGCTAGTGTAATTGCTTTAAAACTATTCGAATTCCACCTTGTCAAATTTATTCTAGCTTTGTACAGATAGGTACATTGCCCCTGATTAAGTCTCTTTTGTGTATACATACATACATACATACATAGATACATATATATATATATATATATATATATATATATATATATATATATATATATATATATATATATATATATATATATATATATATATATATATATATATATATATATATATATATATATATATATATATATATATATATATATATATATATATATATATATATATATCTTTATTGAAAATTTAGTACTGATGAAGACATTATGTCGAAACTCTTAAGTTGAAGAAAAGTATATATTTTGTATTTAGTCACTTTTACAGAGATTAATATACAAGGTAGGTTTGATTCTGAGGTAGGTCCAGATACACACATATACATATGTGTTATATATATATTTATATATATATATATATATATATATATATATATATATATATATATATATATATATATATATATATATATATATATATATATATATATATATATATATATATATATGTATGTATGTATGTATGTATGTATGTATGTATGTATGTATAGAAAGTTTTTGAACGACTTACTAGCAGGAATGCGGTAATTAAAGTGGCTGATTGCAAGTTTATAATCTAAATTCTTTCCAAGAGTAAATCAAAGCGGAAAGAATCCAGAGGGTCGTCAAGTTAGACACCTGTTGACTGCTGAAAGAGCCACTCATACCAGAAAGTTTTCTGTGCCATGTTGTATTGGTATCTAGTAAACATAGCGCGTATAACAAAATTGACACGATGGAATTCATCTAAAGGATCAATGGTAATAATATATTATATTTATAGAGAGTAAGAATAACAATACTTGAAAATGGTGTTAACCAACAACCGCATCAAAAAAGTGACGCTACTGTCATTTCGGCTTAAAACTCGCTGGCCTTTTCATAATAAACTCGCAAATATGAAAAACAAGAGGAAAATAATATCGCTATTAAAGAGTATTGTACGGTATACCAAAATAACATGTCAGTGAAGAAAAACATAAAATGTAACCAAGCAAAAGCTACCAAAACTAGGCAATTTAGTTACAAAACATAGGCTCTTGAAAACCCTGGTCAAAATTCCCTTTACAAAGTTAAAATGTATACTAAAACAACACATTATCAACATATACTGACGTCATTGGTTGCCATAATCATCAACGCCAAATAATGACAAGCAAAAAAATAAATTTTCCCACAATTTTGTGATAAAATCATAAATCTAAACGAGCTATAAAACATTTACAGCGATGCTACGAAGTAATCAAAAATTGCAAACAGGTAGAAATAGAGTAAAATTGATTTAAAAACTGAATGGTCATGGTTCTGATATACACACACACATATATATATTTATATATATATGTAGATATCATCATCAGTAATCATAAGAAATAGAAGGGGGTTCATATGTGAAAGGGTTCACTTCCTAAACCTTTCAGTAAACATAATAATCAAACAACGTCAGCTAACTAATATACAAGCTATTTGCATATAACTTTATCATAAAGAGACTGGCCTCTTCTTATTCTTATGAAGAGTGTGGACATGAAAATCTTATCATTAAATGTGTACTCATTAAAATTAACCAGCAAAATGCTTCGATGGAATATAGTTTGAAAATAGCCAGATATATGTGCTATTTTGCTAAGCTGATGTAACTACCGAGAGATCTAAACGGAGCCATGTATAAAAGTGTCTTCACTAGAGTGGGAGGAGGGGCTGTCATGCAACACTTTCAATTTGGAAATTCAGGTTTGTCAAAACTGATGAAGATGAGTAATTAAAACTCAGATACCATGACCAGCTGGCATTTGGATTGTCAATGGGATGGTATTTTGTCGTAAAAGAAATCTATGATAAAAACGCAGTTAACTATGAAAACGTAATGGTCACAACTGTGTAAAGACGGGCATCAAGATGTTTAAACAAAGTCAGACCTCATGTGTCTGGAAAATCATACTGAACGAAGAGTCAGTGCCAGGCTGTCTATTAATTTGTCAAAAAGCTAGTTCCACATAAAAATCATTCGTATATATAGAAACAATTATGGACATCATATCAGTAATTAGGCAAATTACCCTTTGGCTCTGAGTACAATAACAAAGCAACACCAACATACATTTACTCTAGTTAACATCTTGTAGACTGGACAGGGGGGGGACTTTTAGAGCCCAAACAATATAATAAGCCACAGAAGGCTTTACACATTAGCTTAAATGATGTCTAATAACAAAAAAGAGAGAAATTTTGCATCTATTGGCTGTTTTATAACGTTAACTAAATAATAGACTGCCTGACTCTGACCAAACCTCAATTAAAACTACATAAGATATACAAAATGGTCATCAATAACACTGCTGTTGCCTAGAAACATGGCAGCTTTCGTACTTTATAATGCTAACGTAATATGACTTAAGAAAAATAGGGATTGCATCATCTTCATTCGTAGGAATTATATAAGTTGCAGTTACTTGCAGTTGGATATTCCCTAACTGAAAAAATCAGTAATACTTATAAAACCTCTACTGACGTCGTCTTACTTTAGGAAAGAAGAGTTCTATGAAATTATATAAATTAGAAACTGGTTAGATTCATTATCATGTGATTTCAAAACTCCTGTATCTCTAGCTGCCTAGCAAACAAACAATTAGAGGAAATATGATAAAAATATTGGTTAGAAATGATCAAAGTAGTGATCTTTCCAAAAGCTATCATGAAGGTAAAGAACTTTCACTTGAAAGTCATTAAATGAGCCTTCTATATTGCATGAAATAAGTATTATTCTGGTGAATTCGTGGGTTGAAAGAAATGTCTAGACGTTTCGATTGATTGTGAAGTAAAAAGCTGCCATGTTTGATTTCATTGATACGCCATCCATATAGCCTTGACAATTCACGTGTTCTCGCAACTCTCATCTTTATCTTTATATATTAAAACTTTACATTTTCCAAAACAAGGAATTCTAAGAACTCCAACACGAATTAATTGGAATTAACAGTATAAGTAAATAAGTGCAAGATATACTTAATGTCTTAAATACTGTTAGAACCTATATATTAAACTGTTTGATCATCTTAAAGCAAGCAAATCTATAAATAAAAACCTCTGATACTAATTGGATTACATGTTGAATTTTCATTAAATATGCAGAGAATCTACTATTTTTTTGATGTTTTTCTGAACTGTTATCATGGACGAGGCTTCATCTAAAAAGCATCATTCTAAAACACTTAGCTGAATTTGCTATGCTTAAGAACACGGCATCTAAACAGGCATTTATACCAAAAACTCTAAAATCTATAGACGAATACCAATACTAATACATGACTGAATATACGAACCATTTTATGAAAGCTTGCAGCTGAACTAGCATTCGTGTTGCACATAGGACATATGTGCAAATGAAGAAAACCAGTTTTTAAAAATGGAGATATACACACACCATAAAATGGAATAAGGTCATGTGACCCGTCTGCTTTACATATAACTGACGTCCTCCACGAAGAGAATTTTTCACATCATTGCAAGAGATACAAAGCTATCCAAAAATTAATTTTGAGGGTGAATTGAATACATTTCCCAATCAAGAACCAACGCACTAATTATTTTGCCTCTGACACGTGTTTCTCTTCATAACCAATAAGATGAAATTTCAATATAGTTTTGTGAAAAATTCTCTCTTTCAAAAGATGTGAATACGATCTTGCATATAGCAACATTCTTAAAAGTTTAAAAGCGTAAATTACAATTCAGAAGATAATAACGATGCAAATATATGACTGTCATGCAAAAAAACGATCCTAAAACTTGGCAAAATATTTTAGACAACAAATCACATGAAAAAATCATTGCTAAAACGTATAAAGTTCACCATTTGAAACAGATTTCAAGGTTAGATAAAATTATACAATTGTGCTGTGTAATTTCATGCAAAACACACCTCGCTCATTCAATCACTTATTCACTCATTCACTCATTGATCCATTCATTCACTCATTTATTCATTCATTCACTTATTTATTCAACAGATGTAAAAGCTTGAAACATTGCAGCAAATGGTCATGCTGAATATTTCCCGGAGTGTTTGACCAAATACCAAATAAACTTGATTCATCGTGTATTGCGTTCTACATAGCACAAATGTATGTACCAAATAATGAAAATTTTAAAACTGATAATGATCAACCAAAATAATTGATCAACCACACACAATCACCTTAATCATCTTAATCACCTTAATCACTTTAATCAGCTCAATCAGCATGCAACATTAATTCAAAGATCTCACCATTTTACCAACGAAAATTCATTGGGGATGGGCGTGGCCTGTCACCTCCTTCTTTGACAAGTGGCTTGTGAAACTCACGGCCAGGTCTTGAATGTACTATTGCCCAGCACTGTTCGCAATAGTACAAAAGGCATGTTATATTTGAGCAAAAGAAGGGTGCAAATTTACCATTGCAACGCACCCCATGGCACTCATCACACATCTGATCATCAAGGACGTAGGGTTTCACTTCCACCTATTAGAAAAGAGCCAACTTTAAGAAGAAAATCATTGACACTGTTAATCTTGGAAATTGTCTAAAGAGAGATTCTTATTCACTATTCAGCTAAGTAAAAGATGCTCATTGATCGTATATTAAGATCAACTTACCCTTTTATCAATGTCTCCATGTTGCAGCTGAATAAACCTTGCACTAATGGCTGCAATATAGCTCTGTTGATTGGAGAAGGCAACCCTACCAGCACCTGTCAATAAGCCAGTTCAGTTATAAGCAATGGTCACTAGATGTGAAAACGCACTTGCTCCAAATACAAGTCATCCAACGAATCCATCGCGCAGCAAAGACAATACTAAATTAATCAATGAGAGCAAACCTGCTAGTACACAGCACAAGAAAAAACCAACTGTAATAATTTGACTTCATATAGAAGCATCGAAGATAAACTTCCAGTTATAAGACTCTGATGATCTGGCAATATACTTAAAATATCATTATCTATTACAATAGTATCCATTATGATTTTGCATACAATTGATTATCAATGAAATGATTTAAGAGAAGGACATACCTTTAGGGTATTTCAATTCTGGGTCAACATCAATGCCTGCGTAGCAGACTCCTCCATACAAGCGGTCCATGATCATTGCCAATTCAACTGTAATATAATTTTGGTAAATCAGTACAGTCCTAATGAATAGACTTTTACCATGAAAGTTTACTATAGTAATACTAGTGTTACTCCTTATTAAGCAGAAAAACTGCCTAGCAATGGTTAACCACATTCATTTTCAATCTCAGTAATGCACTCAAACTACTTTCTCTATCAGGTGGAAATAGCATAACCAAAATCTACTTCCTTTGAATAATTTAACAGTGAAATGGACAAATTTCTTAACCGGAATCAATCATTTATGCAAATATCTTTTAATTTCCAGCAATCATATTCAAATATAAGCTGTTACCAAAGATTTTGTTCAATTCGTCTTGGATCAGTTCAAAATAAAACAATTTCAACTATTATGTGCATAGGATTTAAATAAACAATAGAGAATACGCAATTCCTTGTTCCCAACCTTCTCAATATACTCTAGCTCCTCTTAATTGTGAGTCACAGTACAAGCTAGAGCTTAGATTCTCAAATGAAATCCCGCTGCTTTCATTAACTTATTATTCTGTTAATCCCCATCGATAAGTTATTATCAATTTATGTTAAAACTGACGATGATTATCGAATAGAGCTATGGACAAAGTTATGAGTTCCTTAATCTCATATGGTTTGTTTTTATCCTTACAAAAAACAAAATTTGAATTTTGTCGAAACGTTCACCTAGTTCTGATATGAGTATGTGATTAGATCATTACTATTATTATTAGTATTATTAAATAAATCTTTGAAATAATGTACCTGCTCTTAAAGGCCTTGGCACTCCACCAACAAATATTGTTTTCCTTGGATCAAGAGGCTGTGAACTATCCATCACAAAATCGGCATCAGCAAGATTCCATGGGCGAATTTGGACCTTTGAAAGAAAATCATGGTTACTTTGAATAGACGTACAACACCAGATCAATTTATTAAATGAACGGATTCCTACGAAGTCGCGTTTCCATTCAAAGAATGAGCCTATTTCATGAGAAAATATATTTTGTCAAGAAGAAGTTTTCAGCATCAGACCAATATAATTCACTTCAAGATAAGCTTGTAGAAAGTAGAGTAAATATCAGACACAATGAAATCAAACAGCCAAATATCAAGCCACAAAACTCTGTTCTGTTTTTAAGAACCTGTGACAGAAAAATTTTATCAAAAAGTGTTACAAAATGCAACACTCATCACATTTAGAGAATCAACTTTTAGAAAAGCAACTCACTGGCTTGTCTTTAATTGTTGGACTGGAGACACACAAGTAGAATTTACCATCCTGCACCATGCAAGCATCCATCAATCTCTGCACGGATATCTCTTCTTTGTACAATAGGAATGCATAGCCTAGAAGTCGTGTTTAACAAGTGTGAGATATGCTATCTATCATATGGGGTTGTCGTCACAATAATTAAAATGGCTGGTGTTTCACCGGTTGCAGTAGACAATTTCCTATCACAATGCGAAATTTGCATTCACAATTTACAGTAATAGAGAGAGTGAATTTGTTCAAATTAGTAGTATCACATAACATATGCATAAAATAAATTATACAGTAGGTTGCGTGGTACTGAGAAGGTACCTATATTATATTTAGTTTCATGGATACAGATCATAAAAAAATGTCTGACCTTTTGGTGGAAAGTAAGATTTACTCTCAGCTTTGTGCGGCCAATCCACAGTCAAATGTCCAAATCGACAAAAACTGGCATGAATTTCATCTAGCAAAGACAATTCTTGCATAGATAAAATGCATACAAGAAAGACAAAGGGTATAGTATTATTTGTAGTGATTGGTGTTGAGGATATTTTCTTCTTCAATGGTATGAAATATTTTAAAGAGCAAAAAGCAATCATAAAGCTATAAGTTATTCCCTACTTTGTCGGATAGATGATCAGCGTGTTACAAATAAAAAGAAGTTAAAAAATATGTTATATCTCCAAAGTACTCATTTTCAATCTGAAATTATTAACTTCCTTTATATCGTACGAATCTATCTTTAAAGGAAGGAGTGGATGTGATTTCTAGCAGCATCTAAGTTTTAGTGAGCTAATTCAAACTAGATTAGATCAGGCCAAATTGGTGCCTCCTTCAAATGGATTCTAAATTTTTTTCATAGAATTGGACAAAATATAGTTGCATCTGTTTGTACGTTGGCAATTCCAGTATTATCGTTATCATACCTCATATAATGAATGAAGTAAGAAAGGAAACTAATAGATCCTTATTAAGATAAAACTGCCGCTACTACTTTGCTTAAAACTCTTCATCATTAACTTGAAATATAAGGAATGTAGAAATATGTTTTCATTAATGCCATATCTTTCCTACTTTATGAGAAATAGGAATTTGTCATTTTACAATCCAATGAAAGTTTGATTTGAATGGGGATGAAATTTGCCAATATAAAAATGTAATTTAGACACCATCTGGCAATTAATATGCAAAAGAGTAATATCTGGTGTTTACGAAGCAACTAACAGTGTAACATGTTTGTTACGAAGTAAGTACGATGTACGAAATAGAATGTTGATACAAAATCAATGCAAGGAATACTTTTAAAGTGCTCTACTGATGAGTAAAAACTTATATTTTACATTTAAAAGGATTAGGATTTTGAGCAGCTTTTCAAATTTACTGAGACACCGAATTTCCTTCTTATTAATCTTTATTGTAATTTATCGAAGAGAAAATAAATTTCCGTACCCAGTAAAGTTAGTTGAACAATACGTCTAATACAAGAACTTGAAATTAACTGGAATGTGATTAATTTTATCTGGAGATGAAATGATGAACGGGAAGTTCTAAGCAACATGTTGTGCTTTAAGCTGCCCATAAATTTTGAGATACAAAGCAGCAGCGACTATTGTCTCTGAGTCAATCTTGTTTACATCCTTCTGTACACCTGCTTCACTAATCATAGAGAATTCACTAGCTTCCATAAAACCACATAAATTCTTTTAAAATCGTCAAATTATCTGGTTGCGGTAAAAGTAATTATTGAAATCACGAGTCTCCTCTGGAAGATGCCAGCCCTTACTGTTCAATAAGTTCCCCTTTAAATAATAAACAAAACTTTAAGACCTCTGAAAGAGATGTAGAGCATGAATACGCATCTAATTAAAAAAACATCATTTTGCTAGATCTATGTAATGCAATATACAAGCTTCCATGTAGAAATCAGACAGAAATTTCATAGAGTATGAAAGATAATTCTGCCAGAAAATTAATTATAACTGATTTTTATTCAGCTGAATACCTCTTTGAGTTCTTCGCACCTTTCGTACCAATAATGAAATAAATTCAATTTAAACCGCATGCACAATAAAAGAACAGATTTCACTATTGTTACTCTAGTTGTTTGGTTACCTTCGTCAATGTCTGGAGGCAGTCCACCAACAAATACCTTCCTTGAGAATCTTTCAAGTATGTCCAAGTCAGAGCGGGGAGAACCATTTAGTGATGAATTAAACGAAGGAACAATCTGGTCTGCTAGAAAGGATGAAACATGTTAGTAAAGAGGATCAAGTGCTACTTCAATATAAAAGTGCTAATTCGAAATTTTCTAGATAGAAGTGAAGCTTAAAAACATGAAAATCACGCAATAAAGAGATTAAAATGTGTTTGGGAACAGACTCGAGGTTTTGAGAATTTAAATGCATTCTAAAAGAAAGATTTTTGCGCAAAAAAGTCGTCACTTCATATCTTGCAACACTTGAATCAAACTTGGTTGCAGCAGATTAATCAGTGAAGGCAAATAGAGTTCAAACACTGAAAAGGGTGTGATTGCTGGATGATCATTCCGCATGTGTTTTAAAACCCAGATTGCACATGAACACATAACAGCATCTGCGTATTCTCACACATATAGTTAAGCCACAACTCATATTTATTTAATGATCAGCTGTTATTGCGACAGCCTTTCTCCCTAAAAGTAAGAATCTATGAAAATAAATATATGGCATAGTCACTATGAATTATGCATTATGCAATCTTTTGCCGCTATATTCCATCAAAAATACCGCTTAAAGCTGTTAATCAGTAAAAATATTGATACATATGTTGTACTACATATGCCGTAAGACTGCCGATGCTGTTGTTGATGTTGCTGTTTGAATATGTTGATCAGCAGTACCACAACCGCTCTAAGTCATCAAGCTTTGTGTGTGGAAAGTAATGGAAGTAGCAAAGAAATGCCTGCTTCCAAATACTATGAATTAATATATTATAATGCAGTTAAGTTGACAAATAAATGCACAAAAAAGTTGATTCCATCACGATCGTAGGTGATGATTTTGATCATCAGGCAAAATCAAATTGCTGAAGATGATAATTTCCCTCATATTATCAAATAAACAAATGAAAGAATAAGGGTGCACCATTTATATCTATATGGTAAGAATAGTAATTTGTGCCTAGTGTTTTGACTATGAAACTTTAGGTGTGTTCTGCTGCATGTAAGAAAAAAGTGCATCTTGGCGAGAAGATTCACCAATATCATGCCGTCTTCACATTGCAATTAAAGCAATACTAAAGAACATTGCCTGTGATCAACCGATTAAGCGAAAGATCGAGTAAATGATGACTGGATATCTTATCCTGTCTGCCAGTGTGGCCTTATCCTGGATTCTCTGTATGCACATCTCACTTTTATCAGCTTTGGCAGTGGAAAACCAGCTGCTTCTCACAAGCATTCTATTGCCTACAATCATCTTTTAAAGTCATTACAAAAAAGATCTTCTGTGTATATGACATATGCAAACAGAATAGAAGAAAACCCACACTGATTATGTTTTCAACTTCTATTGCGAGATGTGCCAACATATTAAATAGTACTTCAATTCATAAGTGCTTTGCGACGTCTGAAAATTGAAAGCACTACTGTCTGCCCGGGGTCGCACGAGAATCAATACAAATAGAATATTTAAAAAAGTTTCACAACTGTTCAGTAGGTACGAATCTAAACTGAGTCTTTAATCAATAGAAACGGTTCTCAACTACCTGTGCCGGGCAAACAATATTCAGTCATAACTTTCCTTTAATTGCAACTTATAATTTTGTTATGAGATCTTAGCAAGTGCCCGTTTTACCTAAAAGCTAAACTCTAGAACACATCTTTCAACATTGATGAAGGGCAAACTTCCGTTAATTAGAAACTAACAGAACAGGTCCACAAGTGCCTACTGATAGTTAGGTACATAACATTTTTAGTTTTAACACGCATTCCACTAGGATCGGCATTTAATTCTAATATATATAATACATTTCATATATGCTCTTTAACCTATCGAAAAATTTATAGACAAATTTCAGAACTAATAGTCCTAAAAATATTTATGTATAAGAACTCATAAAGTATGGAATGTTAATACTAGGAGTATCATAAATTAGAAATTTGAACATGCTTTTTAGGATAATGCTTTCATTTGTCCATTTTTCTCCTATAATTTCTATTTATGAATGGCTGGTTTCTCTATTTGCAGATAACTTGCACTCTGTAAGGCAAATGGCTTTGTTCCGGTAACTAGCCAAAAATGGAGAATGGAGAGCTCGAATGAGATTTTGTGTTCTGATGCAGGAAACAATATGTAATGGTCCAGACATGTATCTTTAATTAATATATGCATGCCTTATGAGGGTGATGACACGAGAGAACTAGGCCAAAGTCTAAACTAATTTAGTCTACTCACCATCGCGTTGATGCGGGAATGTTTTCTTTTGCAACTGATATCTGAATGCTATGAAAATGATGAGATTGCTAGAAGATTCAATTGCATTGATACATAATGGGAATTATATACTAACGGGTTAACTGCTGATATGGGCGATGGATGTAGCGTGCAGACTTGTAAGTAAAATCCTCTCAGAATAGTTTTAAAATGTCAGCAGAATGATGGGTTTCAGAAGCAAAACGTATCTAACAAAAACGCACCACGCTTAGCAACAAATTCTGCAGTTTCCTTTCTCCAAAGTTGCAGGGCATTTGTATTTTCCTGTATTTCCCAAAATCCGAAGAAATTAGCGGATATGGTTTCTCAAAATTATTGATAATTCTTATTTCCATATCTTGCTTTGATTAGTTAATGATTGATTGCCAGTTATTCTGACTTCTTGACTGACTTAACAAATGTGTGCATTGTACATGTTAAAGTTAAGCTTCAAAATTTCTTCAAAGTGCGAGCTAGTGCTTGGTCTGCAAGTGGAAAAAATATTCACAGATATTGTGAAGCTTCATCCCTTAAAAGAGGGTGCAGCACAAGCATTACATGTCCTTGTAAGATATTGATAGAATACCATCTTGCATTACTACAATTAATAAGAGCTACGGGAGGCTGAAAAAATAATGAAATGACAAAGAAATAGTTCTTCATTGGTGCATTTTTCAGACTGTTTGAAAAGTACGATACCATATGTCGAGAAAGAGTTGCCAGCAACCTCTGCTTTGAACAAGATGAATCAAAGGAAATCTCGCGCATATGGTTCGTGTTTTATGGAATATGGCATTAATAAATGATGAGCAATAGTTGTGTTTTCCATGTACCATTCATTAGTGATAAACAAAACAACTGTCAGAAGATTCACACAAAAAAGCAGTCAATCTCAAAGCAAAGCAGAGAATATTCTACATATTTGTTACAATAACGGTTTATCTTCGTCCTAGAATCTGCAACGAAATGAGGATATAGATTCTGCCTCGATCTTATGTTGATTTGTACAAATGTATCTTTTTACCATGAAGTTGCTTTAGATGACCAAATGATGAAAGTTTTCCTCACACAAGAGTAAGAAATCAATGACAAAATAAAAAAACCTCACCTTGTAACTGATCTGCTTGATTGTCAACAGGAGACCTGAACATATCAAGCAGTCTTGGTTCCAGTGAAGAATACTTCATAATGTCATTCCTTTCCTATAGTAAATGGGATTTATATATAAATTAAGTAAGAAATAACACAGTAAATGGATCGAATGAATTATATCTCATAAATCTAATGGCTTTAAGAATTGCTTGACTTGTTGGAAATAACATTCACAGAGAAGGCGGGTGATGTTTTTAGCAGTTAGTTACAACAATGAATGCTACTTCTACAGCTCATTTTGATAAATGGATGGAACGGCAAATCGAATGATCCTTCTAAGGGTAGGCCTTCTACTCTGATCTCGTAAAATTACTATCAGCTTACTGAAATGGGACATAAGAAGTCTGATTTTCTGTCTTCCTCCCAAGCGGAAAAGAATCCTAACAAATCCATTGATAGAGGATCAATTGGGTCTTTGATGGAAAATACTTGAATCTAGCGAAATCCTACATTTTAGTGATAGAATTTGTGTTGGGACAGTCGAATCAAGTCCCAACCCTTCGAAAGCATTTCAGACAATTTTAGTGGAACTGTTTGATTACTGCGTCTATACGAGCGCGTTTGCTACTGAAAATCTTTTAGGCAAAGCGAACGTTTCACCAAAGTGTTTCCGTATCAATAATTGATGAGAGCAAAATGATCGCAGCCATTGGGCCTAGTCACTAGGCCCAATCATTTGGTCTAGCCGTTACCAGTTTAATATAATTTTTGATAAAAAGGTGCTTATTCACACCCAATCAGCAAAACATTCGACAAAAATATGACTTCTTTACTCTACAACATTTGATGCAAGATTTAGAACTCGCTATCTAATGAAAAACGTGTGTACTTGAAAGACGCTATACTTCCATTTATAAAGAAACTTATGCTCAAGTTTTAAATATTGTGAGAAATCAATCTGTGTTATTTCAGAACTTTGAGAAAAACCGTAAAGTTTGTCATCTCAAAAAAACAAGTCAATAGTTTACTAAATAGAAATGATATGAAGCCGCAGCTATCAGTATTTGTACACTAAAGGAGACAGTAAGAACAGGTGAAATTGTGAATTAAAGGAAACCATTCACGGCACATCTCTAATTTTATATCATTGACTCTGCGTCTTCAGGGTTCTGCCTAAGTCCAACAAGTGAAATTCGTCTTTCATTGGCTTGTATTTGAAATGCACAGGTGATTTATAGTAAGAAAGTAAACAGAAAAGACACGGTAGAACATCTGTATATGGCAAAACTGGTCCTACATTTTCATCATACAACTTTCCAATGTACATAATACTTTTCAATCATAGATATAATACCAGCTTTGTTCTTAATCAATGACCAAAAGTTGATAATTCACACTTCAAGGGAATGGTAGCAAAGAAACGTAACAAAGTTGAGAAGTTGTAGTTGGGATTCGCATGAAAACAAGGTACGATATTTGTAAGAAAGGGAAGCAAATTTCGAGAAAATATGACACGTCAATCTGAACAAATGAACTAAATCTGAAAAAGAAACGTACCTGGCTGGGGAATAAACCATTTGTAGTTATTTCACTTGATGTCGTCAAGTGTGAAAAAGTGTTTGTGAGTTGAGTGATATCATCTACAACTGTTGCATCAAGTCCTGATTGGGAGTTTAGCTGATTTTGAAGTCCAAATGGTGATGAATGTTTCATTGAACTTGATGTTGGAGTAGATGAAAAAGATGGCACTGGCCTGCCGTTTTTGTATGGCTTTTGGGGAAGGCTTGAGATTGGGAATGGAGTGAATTTATTCGATCTGCTTTGTGTGTATGAAGAGTTCTGCTGCGATCCCAAAGAGATGGGAAAAGGAAGCTGTGGACGACTTTGGGGCCAGTTAGAACTCATTCCATTGTTTGATGAATTATTTGGCCATGTTGAAGATGGCGAAGGACTTGCGTTCCAGTTTGAGACACCCAACGCATTGGCAACTGCTTTGTTTGACGCTAGCAATGTTGAAACTGCCGGGAACGGCCTTCTGCTAGTTCCTGAATTATATGCTGGCATTGTGCCGGGCGTAGATGTTCTTCTTAATGCAGAACTTGATGAAAAATGGGAATTTGACGAAGGAACATTGAACATCAATGGACTGCTGCTCACTCCCATATGAAGTTCGTGTTGAAGAAAATCGTCTCGTTGCGAAGCCCAAAATGCACTATTAACACCAGAAGTTTCTTGCTGTAGCATCTGCGGCTCGCTTGAAGGAGAGAAGCTTGAGGAGAAACCCTCGTCAGAATCTTTAGAATCGTTCAAATTCACACCTTCTCCTGAATTATTTGAAGTTTTGAAAACCAGTTCGGATGGAGAGTTTTTTCCCTCTGAAGTATTTTTCTCCTTGAAATCGCGCGTTGCTTTTGGTTGTACTTCACTGCTCGTAGAAGTTTTTTCAAGACCTTCTTCTTTCATTAAGAAAAGTGGTGTATTGTAGCCGAATTCACTCGGGGTAACTGTATTGGTCACGCTCGTTGGACCAAAATCGACCATGGTCATGGACGGTTACACAAGCTACAAGTCTTCTCTTGGTATCTCTTTTTGTTCTTCTATTTTGTTGTGCACACTTCACTGGCAGGTGAAATGGCCACGTATTGCCGCAACACCTTGTGGGTTTAAAAGCGCTCTTGAACGCCACCAGAGGTTTTTGTATTTTAGAAACCAGACCTGAACAAGCGAACAATGTTTCGTAAACAATTTCTTTGTTCAATCCAAGCTTGGGCCTAAACTCCTATTGTCGTCAGCAAGAATGGAAGAAAAGGCGCGACTCAGGTACGTGCTCGGTCACGTGGTCAACAATCACGTGGTATTCACACATGGCGGCCGTGTACAACAAGGAAATCGATAGTACTAATTAATATATGACAAATTCACGATTGAAGGCACGCGTGGCTCGTCTTTCATCGCGTTGCGTGCATGTGCGTCAACGGAGTCAAATCGCAGGTATCACAATCGTTGAGATCCGAAAGACAGCTTGGCCCGCAGTATTTTGTAATTCGAGATGGTCATTTTGCTATTAAGTGAAAGCATCATCTGCCCTAAACAGAAGTTACGTCAAATATGAAGACATGGCTGGAAGTTAGCATTTAAAAGCAGGTAATTTTTTGAAATAAATCTGAAAATTAGTACCTAATGACACAACATAAGAACACTTAAATATGCCATTACTTCTTGAAAGTTATATTTTCCCTTGCAACTTTGAACTGCTTTACTTCTTACAAAGTAATATTGTATTTTCCAGGCCTAGGTTAATATGAGTACAAGTTTTAGCAACCATCCTTAGTCTTAACCCCCCAGCCTCATAGCTACAAGGATTTGACTTTGAAGGAGAGGCTGAATGCGACATCTGTACATAAGAGCGAAAATCATGTTGCGAAGCAACACTGATTTGCATTGTCAAGCTGAAACCGTAAAGCATTTATAAAAGAATGAGGAAAATACCTCAAATGAGAATTAATTGAATATCTGATTGCAGAAGTATATTATTGTCATTTAATATGAAGGATATTCATATACACGTAGACCAATGGTAAAGAGCTGTTCTCCGCAATAGTACTTAATTTTTCCCATTTTAAGTTATGAAATGACTTACATGTAAGAAATTAGGGGCCTAGTTCTCGCTTGTTGTAATGAGGCAATGATCAGTTTATGCAACTCTACTTAGCAATCTGAGCATTTGGCCATTCAAACCGTGAACACTGCCTCTTTTGGCACCTGTTAGAATATCATCAGCTTAAAGACCGCATTGGACACTTGATTGGCTTTGCGGATCAAAACAATGGCATTTGTTCTTGAACAACGCTACCATGTTTTCATTCTCCATAAAGCAGGTGCATTGCGGGCCGACCTCGCCTTCATATTGGATGAAATAGTAACAAAGGTGACGACAAGCAAATATTGATAAACTGCGGGATGATCCGCAGGACAGAACACAAAACGCGATACCAACTTATGCACAGTGGAAACAAAGCGTTCCAATGCGTACACAAGAGTTACAAAGCAAAACATCCCTCCATCAAAATATGATCCTAAAAAGTACCAAGGGCATAGGTCTATTTACTAAGGAACAAGAATTACACAAAATTTGTTTTAAGTCGACACAACTGGTCGACTCGTTCTACATTGGAAACATCGGATTACACAGTACAGTAATTGGCAAATCCCGGATGTTGGAGGCAAAATGCGACCATGGTTAAATGATCTTGTGTTTTCAATCTCAACTGAGAAAAACATTAACCAAATTGTAATCAGATTTTGTCAAGATTTCCAAAACACTAGGATTTAAAGCTTGAACTACGAAGATATGCCTTCCTAGACAACAGCTCTTGATAAGTTACCTCCATAATACAAATGGCCCCTGTGTCCCTTGCAAAGTTTGTCTATGGCGAATGATAACATTGTTCACAATCAGCTTTAATTAACAGTCAATCCCACTGTAAATCACATTAGAATACAGCCAGTTAACATTAATACATTCAAATATATATCAAGAGCTGCACTCTGCTCTGATGGGAGAGGTCTTTAGACCAGGCGCGCTCAACGTAAGATCAGGCGCGCTCAATATAAATTCTACAATGCGCTAGGATAGTCTTTCTAATAATGCGAAACATGTTATGTATCAAGAAAGGAGTTTTCGCATTGTCACACTTTCTACTAAGTATACTCTGATTTGCATGACAGAAAGTAGCGATGAAGAACAGGAAGGACAACTTGATTGTGAAAAAAGTTGGAGTAAGTCGTGGAGGTATTTCTGCAAGAAGAGGATACATCGCTGATTATACCGCAATTAAAATTTGGTTTTAAGTACTGAGGGCTCTTCTTTGGTATCATAATTAAATATATGGCTGCATATTATGGGCTCTTCTTTGTTATGAGAATTAAATATATGGCTGCATATATAATGTATGGCAAGAAAAACTCTGGAGAAGACATTGGAAGTTCTGCAAATTTCAATACCAAATGCTATCTGCTGTTCGATCAAATAATCTGAATCGCACAAAATCATTGTAATTCAAAGCTGCATTCAATTAAACAAACCAGCTTCTGAAAGATAAGTGAATGCAGATGCATTGAGAAATTAATCAGGGAAATTTAATAAGTTACGCTGTATGATTACATTAGACTTAAGTTCAATGGGATATCCATGCTACAAAATCAGGTCACCAAGAACTCAGCTAGGCTATTTGAAATAATTACATGATTCCAAAAATGTGCAAATTGTTAATCTTTCGGTCAATCTAATAAAAATGGCTATATTGTTTGGGATTCTTGTGCTGTCATAAAATTCATAAAAATCATGACTCAATGGGACGAGGAGATGATGGAGAAAAAGTTCAACATCCAGATAATCAAAAAGCTCCAAACTGAGACAAAGAGATAGTGGCCCATTGAACACTTGAAATGGATACATCGATGATGAATTGGATTTTGTTTCGTTCTAGCATATATTCTATTACCTTTAGCAATATCCTACTCCACACTGGAGATAAAAAGTAAGTCTATGCAATGAGTCCTTAATCAAATAACAATGTAGAAGTTTTACTAAAACAAACCCTGAAGGGCACTTGTCTAATAGTAAACAAGGGTTGTGTGTCCTCTACAATAACATCAAATAATTCCAGTTGAATATTTGATGCTTCCCAGAAATTATCTGATTGCCATGGAGTACAAACATAATCGCCATGGTTACCCTTTAGCATCACGTGACAACAGCCACACTTAAACTTGATTTGACGAATTAACTCAAATCAATGTCACTGAAATGTATCAAGGTTGAAAAAAGCATTTCAATTATTGTGCAAAAAGGTGAAAATCAATTTCCTGCTTCTCATCATCTTCGACATCAGGCAAAACACCTGCTTTACTTTTCATCCATATCAACAATTGGCGAAAGCATCAGATCGTACTCTCACAACACAGATCACAGGTATGATTGGTCTATGGCCTTGCACCTGCTAAAAAGGCCTCGTACCTGTTCAACAGGCCTCGTACCTGCTTCTGTTTGAGAACATAGATCAACAATGAAGCTATAACAAGACCAAAGCCTCCTACTGAGAGATCCCAAAAGTAACTGACGCAACAGAAGACAAGATTATTTGATTGAAAGCATAGTTCCAAATACAAGTTATTTGCAAAAAACTGCGAGTCAACAAATAGTTCATGTAGCCACAGTAAATATGTAGTCAAAATAATTTTGCCTCTATGACCCAATACTGGTCTTCACAATTAGGATTTTCTAGCGAGTTGAGAAGAGTATGCCGTAAGTTGTGAAAAACTAACATTCATGAAAAAGCAAGATCATTTATGGCAGTAAAATATCATTTATAAATCTTACGCATCCATTTCCAGTCCTTGAAAAAAATGGAAGGCACCAAGCAAGCGTGGACCAGCGCAAGGCAAGGTGAAGATGAGCGGGGAAGCTTGCTGAGCCAAAAAACAGAAATAACAAAACAAACTGTACAAAACAGAAGGAAAACACATTTGCTATTTAATATACATGGTGGTACAAAATATGCAAATTTGTGAGACGAAATGTCCAATCTTTTTGCAATACTATAATCACGTGATGGGAGGCACAGCTATTTACAGTCTACATAAACTACGAGCTACATACATATAGATTATGCTCACTAACTCTGTCCAGTCCTAATCTCGAATGAGTCAAACATATGCTTATGACACACCGGAATGTCAACATGTTTTTCCGCTTGGCAGACTAACCTACTCTAATGGCATACGAGGGTTTGAAAATCATTCCTGAAGTCATTAGATACAGAATGGGGGCAATACGAAACAATTCAATTAATGGCAACAGCAGACCACTGAAAAATGTAACAGTGGCATACCAAGCAGAAAATCAGTTGAAATCAAAAGGAACTGAAATCCCGAAAGAACGTCTTTGGTACTGAGCATGCCTCACTGTAACGCATGAATCCACGAGGAAAATATTCTGTCCTGCGTATATATTGCGTCAATAACCTTTTCTAGACTGTATCATTAAGCAACATGCAACTTGCAACCAATATTAACATTTAAAAGTAAAATTATTTGGAAAGTTTCGTTTATAAACCACACTACACAAACTTCAAGACATAAAAAGCAGAACTTAGAATTTTATGCCATGACCAGTAAGTGTAATAATAAGAAATTGTAAAGCTACATTAAAGAACAATTATAATGAGTCAATTAATAGGAAAACCAGTAAATCAAAGATGAAATAATGTGGAATTTGTAAAAATACAGCTAAATTTACGCGGAATTTCTACATTTATGCTAGGTAGAACTAGGTATAAAATCAAGACTAAACGGTTTATGATCAGAAATTTGAAAAATGAGTTGAAGAAAGCAAATTGCTAGCATGATATCCTATACCATAAGTGAAATATTCAACGATACCGTAAATAGTTTTGTTGCAATAATGTTGCTAAAATGTTAATCACTATTGGGCAATATAAAACTAAACTAGATGAAGTCGTAGATACTACTGTTTAATTTATTAGTTTAATTTATTAA
Source organism: Mastigias papua (assembly GCA_964019165.1). Taxonomy (NCBI): domain Eukaryota; kingdom Metazoa; phylum Cnidaria; class Scyphozoa; order Rhizostomeae; family Mastigiidae; genus Mastigias; species Mastigias papua. The sequence continues at coordinate 417,645 of OZ025284.1, read as the reverse complement.
CAAAACCCCGAGGACATTTTCTGTCGTGCATTTCATTCCAAACATTCACAAGTTCAAAATTGTGGTCTAAGAAAACCAAAGTTACCTAAAAATATCTATGATTGTTCACGATTTGTACAACATATTGGTTTGAATGTAATCAATTACGGAATCTGGGATCAAATACCTGACGCTGTCTCCACGGCTCAACGCATTTCTGCAAGTGAAAAAGCTTAGAATAACAGACATGGAAGGTAATTAGTAATAGTGAAAGAAAACGTAAAAAGGAATAAATGGTCTTTGAAAAGCAAAACAAGCACAAATCAAAATGAATTCCAAAACATTTCTAATTTTGGCATCTGTAATAAGTTATATGAAATAATTTAGCAACAAAATGATTCCTTTTCTCTGAATACTAGCTAGGCATTGTCTTAAAAAACAGCCGTTGTACATGCCGTAAATTCTCTATTAAGTCCCCCGGGGGGCTTATTGATTTCAAGCACTCAAGAGGGGGGGCTTAATGGAGAGGGAGGGCTTATAAGAGAGGGGGGGCTAAATAAACTTTTTGAAAATTTTTAGTAGTATACTGCATATTTGCTGTTTGAAAATAGATCACGCTTTGTGTACTTACTCCTATGAAGCTTAGTTACGCTTGGTACTATTCAATATTTTATATGGGGGGGGGTTTATAGAGAGGGGGGCTTAATAAATTTTTTAGTCCAGAAAGGGGGGCTTATTGAAGAAAGGGGGCTTAATTGAGAGGGGGGCTAAAAAGAGAATTTACGGTACTCATGGAAATACACCATGATAGTAAAAACTGCCTGATAAGATCTTCAAATTGAATACAAAGCCTTAAATATAGAAATTCTTTCAAACTGATACGAGCACATTCGTGCAAGTTATCATTATTTATATTATAATAAGTTATATATCATAATATAATATAATATAATATAATATAATATAATATAATATAATATAATATAATATAATAAATTAAATTATATTATATTATATTATATTCTATCATGTTACATTATATTATACTACATCATGTTACATTACATTACATTACATTACATTACATTACATTACATTACATTACATTACATTACATTATATTATATTATATCATGTTACATTATATTATACTATATCATGTTACATTACATTACATTACATTACATTACATTACATTACATTACATTACATTACATTATATTATATTATATTACATTACATTATATTATATTATATTATATTATATTATATTATATTATATTGTGGGGAATTTCTGTCTGTTTCCGATTTTAGGCCCTGTTTGTTTTGCAGAGACGTTCCCAGTGACACTAAAGAAAACTCACAGTGTTGATGTTGTCTTTCTCATAGTATAGAAGTACAACCTCAATTTCCAACTGAAAAACTTACTGAAACTACTCTATATTTATACAGTTTTCTAAAATCCTTAACCATGGCAATACCTCAACAAAGATTATGTCATCTGCTAAGAACGGAATGCTACTATTATCATATTACAAAATGCGTAACTCAACGCACAAAGAAAGGGATTAGTAGCCCTGGCAACTAATAATCAAACAGCAAAGCGATAGTAATACACTTAATTTTAGCAGCATGACATACTAGCAAAATATAGCATATGACAAGTATATAATTACGTAATACCTATAATTTCTGAACAATATTATAGTATATTATATTATATTAAAATATAATATTATATATTATATTATATCGAGCAGTTAACAAAATGCTCTGCAATATTATTTCAATTTAATATATCTTTTAATGTGAGAAATATCAAAGATCAGCCTGTGAGCTTTTAAGTCATATTTTAACGATGATATAAGTAGTCTGTTTTTACTGCAATGTAACATGTATTGCCCAATCCAACAAAAAGCAAAATTCTGTCAGCCTGCCTACCTTACTTAATTAAGTATTTAGTAAATTAGTCTGATAGAAATATGAATATGTTCCCCTAGCATAATGCAGCCAAATTTTCTCACAGATGCCACCAATGTAAACGAGCGTAATCAATATACAAACATTATACAATGAACATGGTTTTCTCCCTTTCACCGCACTCAAAATATACCTCATTGTTTTGGAAACTAATAGTTGCATAAGGTGTATGAAATCTTCATTGGAGCAAATACATGCTTTCTGCCTCCATCTGAACATTAATTATATTTAAATATTGTTCATTGCATGCTTAATAATTTAGTGATATAGAATAACAACAACTACCCACCTTATCTTAGTTGCACTTATTTCATTGTAAATCCATTCAGTCACAATATGTATCGTATCCTAAAAAAAGAGACCATACGTCAGATTCTCAGGACAAAAATGACAGCTTTTAGCGCTAGTAAGAATAAGACAGACAGAGAATGGAAATGGCAAATCCAGATTCTAGTAGAAAGGGTCTACACTTAATTTGAGCTTGTACCTTCTCAGAAAAGCTCTGTGCAAATTTCTTTGAACAAATCGCTTTCAATTTGAATTTACGTAATATTAACATTCACAGAAACAAATGCAGATATCATTTTAATAAATATATAGATTGGAATAAAAAATGAAGCTTTTTGAAAACACTAACATTGATTTCATGAAAGATAACAAGACAAGAAATAGGTCTCATAATTAAATTTCGCAGTTATAATGGAAGGTCGAAGGCGATGCATTGACGTTTTGCCACAGTCAATAGCAACTACATGTGATGAAAATTTAGAAATGTAATAAATACGCTGTCGAATAAAAGAAAGTTCGATGCAGATGATAAAGAGAAGCTATTCAAAAGTGTGGAATAATAAATCTGATAACATTAAGACCCCAATGGCATATTGTACAATGATCATTGCCGTGATTTGCTCTAGAAAGATAAAACAACTGCAGAGCTTACTTGCTAGACAATACTTCTTTGGGAAAAATAACTTAAAATATTTCTGAGATAAAAGAAAGAAAATCTGACCTTTCTTTTGCATAGTATGTCTGATTTGGAAACAAATTGCTGAGGGTTTGCACCATTTCTTGTGATTACAACCATTCCGTATTCACCTGCAATTGTCTCCATCTGAAATCAATGCAACACAAGATAAATGTAGGGCTAACAAAAGCATTACAAACAAAATAAAAAAGTTGATTCAAGTAGGAACGAGAGTGCAAAAAAGACATAAGTAGGTGAAGCCAAAAAGTAAAAAATAAAATAAGTAATTAATTAGTAATCATTTGATAAAAACGGAAGAATGCAAATGTATTAACAAGGACAAGCAGAATAAAACAGAACTATGCAATTTCACAATAATTTAATTCTACAGTCAATATACAAAACAGAATTAGCTAGAAGTGACAGAAGCAAAATAAAGCTCGTGAACACTAACAAATACTACAAATGAAAGCTGACAAAATTCTTATTTCAATTATTTATTTAAGGAAAATCAATCTGTCTTACGTCGTCAGTTGACCACAGATCTGGTACTGCGAATGACTCCAGCATATCTGCTCCACACAGTAATTTAATCCTTGCTGTAAGGAAATACATAAGATCTAATTACAATACCTCATGCAGACCGCTTTGCCCTAGAGAGCAAATGGATTCAAATAACAGAATACAGCTCGGATAGAATCCCTTTAAGTTAGTGCATACAAACAGTTTCTAACTTGCTCTAAAATTGGCAGCGAAGAGACCAACTCAAAAGATAAATTTAGCTTAACAAGTATTGAGATAGAAATACAGCATAACCATACCCAAAAATCCCTAATAAGCCCCTGGGGCTTAGGGCTTAGGGGGCTAAAAGAGAGGGGGTTTAATAGAGATGGGGCTGATTTAGAAAGGTCAAAAAAGCTATTGTGTGATTCATGAATGATGATCTTTATGAATCTTTTCAATATCTAGACAACTATTGGAAAGACTGAAATCAGAGAGAAATTGCTAAGAAACTGTCAGAAATATGTGAAAGCAAAACTGAATGCGACGATGTACGGTTATACATTTGCACTTTACTTAATATCTCGGGTCACACACGATATTGGGGGGAGGCTAAAAGAGTGAGACCTATTGAAAAAATTAATGACATAAGGGTGGCCTACTGGAGAGGGGATATAAAAGAAGGGATTAAGTCGTGTTTCTACGTTGACAGCAAGGTGTTCTGATGTTTCTAAGAATGATTAAAAAGAAGCACTTTTGTGAGACTTCAATCTTACAATAGTGAGTAAAATCAGCTCAGATTGCGAGATTATGTAAAAATATCCCAGTGTTGTTTTGTAAACAGATAACTGAATGATAGTAATACTGATGGTGTCTTTGTACACAGCTACATTCAACTTTAGGTGGTAGCCAAAAGTCTCTGTTCATTGTTTCGATTGGTAATTTAACAATAGATAAGATTTCACAATGAATTGCAAGAAGTAAGAAGACGACGTGTAACCTGAGGATCCATTTAATTGCAAATGTTTATATGGCGGATCTCCTCTTCTGAGTTTCTCTCTTGCGTTATCAAGAACCAATCTTGTACGTTGCCACTCAGGCTGTTTTGCTTCCCAATCATCAAGCCTAGCACAATATGAAATGTACGTAATTAAATCAAATAGGAAATCTAATATTCGTTAGAAAGTAGATCCTACCATGATCTATAAAATATGATAGCAGACCTAAATTTGATTATTTAGCAATTTCTTGAGCGGCTATAATCACCATATGTTGCCAGTGTGATAATGGGGGTCAAACATTAATCAACCATCAATAATTGGGGATCAATCTGCGGCCAACTATTAAAAAACCATCAATCATTCATTAGTAGTGTAAGAAATATACATAAGAACATAACGAAAGATGGCATGAATATAAGCCAGAGGGAACGACGACCAGACATTGCTATAATCAATAAAAGAGGACAAAGCGATCTAATTGTAGATACCTCCTGATGAATGAGTGCCTGAAAAAGCTGGAAAGACTCATTTCCATATTCATTAGTCTGGGTACTAGGGAGGTGCAGGAGATCGCCCACTATTAAATCAAACGAAAGTATTTTGCTGTAAAAGAGCTCTTATAAACAGAAAGGGGTTGCCACAAGTAATACATTTAAATCTAGCAAGCATAAGTTTGGAAATTTTCTATATGTATAGTGACTTCCTCATGTTTGTGTGAGTCCCTGAAAACTGAAATTAAAATCATACAGTAGCACTCTCAGAGTGTGCTTGTGATTGGCTGTTTTTCAACAGAACATCCAGACGAGAGGGCAATCGTTAAAGTTTGCCAGTAACAATGAGATAGATGGCAATCTAATTTTTCTTAAAAATAATCAGGCTTCTTGCCACCCTTGAAAAAGCCATAAATCTATTTCTGGCCTTTTGACAGATGGTTTTGATTTGCTCATAAAAACTGAGCTTTGAATCAATAGTGACACCTAAGAGCTTAACCGTATCAGACATCATAATGATATTTCCATATCAATGCATAGGTCGTGATCTTCTTTGAGTCCATAGAGATTTAACTGGATTTCTTCAAGACTTGCATTCATTTCGTTAATCTCATACCAGTTTATTGGTTCTCATGTAAAATTTCAATGCATATGGATACTTCCTTCAAGGTTTCACCACACACAAAGATGGTGTTATCATCAGCAAAGTTGCAACTTGAGACTGTTCTATAGCATCACAAAAGCTATTTATAAATATGCTGAATAAAAAGGGACCAAGTACGGAGCACTGTGGTACTCCTTTTCGTAACATTTTCTAGCTACTACAACTATTGCCTATTTTGAATATTTGCATACTCTATACGAGGCTACTGTATATGAGTTCCAGACCATCAATGTTCAACTTGGCTTTCTAGTTTTTGTTTGTATACAAACAATTTCCGTATGACCTCCAGAGCTGGATGAAAACTGGTTAAGTAACATCATTTATGGTAGCTTTCTCAATCGTCAGCATTTTGCTATACTCACAAAATATAAATTGAAACAGTGAGTTATTTCTTCAGTATTTTGAGATCGTGTGTCCGTTTTGAATAAATTTGATCACAGTATTTATGCTTACTGCTTTAACAGACGAAAAGGCCTCAATGCCTTGCATAACGTCCATTCATGTCCGACTTTTGTTAGATAAAGGCTCTCACAGAAATTTCTTGTTGCCTCCCTGTTAACACTGACAACTACATTTCTCCGAATCATACACTTCCATGTGTCCGCATAAGTCCGAGAAGCATTTTGGTCCGAGAAGCATTTTGCATTATTGCATGCTCTCGACAACAGCCAAAGCTACTAATTTTTGTTGGTAATCTATCATAGGTAGCATTGAGTATATATTGGACAATGGAAATCATTGAAACCTATACCAAATGCTGCTATATATAGATACCCCTAGTCCTGGATAAATGTTACTTTTAGGTTGATGCATCTTCAGTGGTAGACATAAATACATATCTTGAAATCATGTCAAAACTTAGTATTAATGTGGACAAATGACAAAGATATCTAGTTGAACAAAGATTGATAATAACATATAAAGATGCAAGTCCTTAAATAAATTTGAAATATTAAGAATGCAAACTCACTTGATCCAATCTGATGCTTTTGTTGCAAGACGAACCATTTCTAATCTATGTTTTGCTGGGAGCAGGCCCTATCAAGATGATCAATCAAATTCCTTTACACATTCTGGATATTCAAACATTTACAAATTTTTCATATTTTGGATATTCAAGCATTTACAAATTCAAACATATTACACATTTACAAATCATAGAAATTTACAAATTTTTCCTGGGTAGCTAATATTTGCAATGGCACTGAAGACTGTACATATCAATCAATTTTTTATATATTACTCTATCAACTTCAAAATTTTAGTGTGGGCTGACTGTTCCCTCTAAAATTCAGTTTTAGGGCAAACAATGACAGATGCATTATCTAACTGAAGAAGGACAAAGAGCCATTGAATGATGTGGGTTAATTGATGCACCAGAACCAATACACCACAAGAAAGGACACACACACACATATGCACACACACACACACACACACAAACACAAACACACAAACACACATACAAACACACATACAAACACACACACACACACACACACACACACACACACAAACACACATACAAACACACATACAAACACACACATGCACACATGCACGCATGCACACAGGTAAAGCACAAAACATATACACATGCACAAACCCACACAGGCACAAAAACACGTGTATACAGCTAAATAAACCAATACAAAAATGCAACAAAACAATAGTGATGAAAATATTGTATGAAGTACCTTTTGGATTCTGTCTAATAAAATTGATTTCATTTCTACTTTATTATTTGTGACTACTATTTCTATCCAAAATTTACACACATGTCAGCTGCTTGTTAGAACATGATTATTATGGTTCCAACAACGGATAGGAAACTTGCATGTTTGGACTATGACTTATGGACTATAAATTATTGCAACATTGTTTACCTTACTGTTAGAGCAATTTTTGACACATGCTTATTATCTAATAGTTATGTTTTATTGCTATACTGTTCACTGATATATTTCGCTATTGATCTATATTTGTTGTTTCAATAGAACTGTCAATACTGCTCATATTTAGCATTGCATCAATGTTTATGGAACTGAGACTGTCCTACTCTACAGTTCTTGTATCTTTTCTCAAAGGTCAAAGGGTCATGCTCTGGGGCTTTAAGTAGAAATAAAGCATACATTGTTATAATAAGCACTTCCAAAGGAAAAATGTAACTATTCATCTCATGTAAAGAAAATATCTTGAAGTGTCACAAAAAGTGTTTATAATGTTGCAAACAAAAAATTAGTTATACTTATGAAATAGAGGGTAATTGTTATCCACCTCAGTTGCTTGGTTTCAATCAATCTATCTTTTACTATATCTATATTAGGTCTGATCTAAACATCAATCTCAATGACTTAGTGGGACAGATGGCATCATTGTCTCCAACACCTCTGCCCTAGATGTCAAACTGAAATTCCTTTTCTAAATTCCAGAGGATACGAGCTTATGAAGATTTAGGTTTATAATATATATTACATATAAATAGTCCATTTATATTTTGTGCATATACAAACAAATGTATATATGAAAAACACATACACACATGCACATTTCCTTTATAAGGAATCTAGCTCAAGGTCTAGTTCTTAAAGCTCCAAATATTTGGATTTCTTGTGACCATCTTGTAGTAGTAAACAGTGCTTAACAGTTCCTTAAATTCATCAGCACATTAAGTGCTATATAAGAAACTATTAATGTTAAGTGCTAAGATAGGAGGGTACCATAGACACTGTAAATGTCAACACAAATTCCTCTACAAAACACTGCTACATGAATTATAAACAATTTATATGAATCTGATTGTAATTAATGGACCTGGCCCCCTAATTCTCATTTGCTTGCAGTGATAAACATATCCAAAATTGATAGTTATTTAGAAATTTTGCTTTTAGTAGTAAACTTCTTTAAGTATTTTGGCCTTCAGAATGTGGGCTCCTTATAAAACCAGGCAACAAAGCTGCAAACAAACTTAAAGACCTGCACATAAACACATGTAGATAGTTAAATCTTCATCATGTACTACAGCTGCTTCATTTATTGGTCATGGCAAAGCAAAAAACTTTGTCATATGATGCTTTTTTACAACTGCATTCAACAAATACCTCTAATTATCTCAAAAAGCCTTAATGAATATTTCATTACTACAGTATTATCAACGAATGACAATATAATATTGTTCCTAAAAAACAGATCTAAGCCATTAGAAGCGTAAAAATAGACCTGAAAAGAAAACAAAGACAATTATAGAAATTATGGCCTGAGAAGACAATGGGCTATATTTTGACTGACTGCATACAAACCTCCTTTTGGTAAGCATCGTTCACGGGAGAGATAATGCCAGCTATAACATCAAATAGGCCAGTGCTATTTAATGAATCCCTTGCCAGTTCTGAAATGCAAAAAATATCAGAATTCTATCTTCAAAGCATTCGATTGCAATTGTATAACTTTCAGGAATAACTGTGGCTGGCCAACTACAATGTGTCAACAAGGCCTTTCGATTTCCAAGAAATATCCTCTCTATGGGAGTTTCCTCCAATAGTTAATCTGTGGATTTTTACCTATTGAGTACCCTGTTACTTATCTGGAATATCTTTTTGAAAGTTGGCTTAATTCTTAATTAGTTGTTGAGTTATTGCTTTAAATCAGAATTCTAAGAAAGTCGAACCAAGTCAGCTCATTGTTATGCAAGTTCAAGTACAATTTTGATCGTCTAGGCAACGGGCAGCTTGATAACATCATTATGTATATATAAAAATATAAAGATATTTAGTCTTCATCGACATCTGATAGTAATTACAAAAAAACACCATAAAGAAACAATACAAAATGATAAACATATTCCACAGAAAAATGGATAATCTGAAGGCTACCAAAGCCAAAATAGAAAGGGCTATTAGGCCCCCACCTGGAATATCAAACGACCTTTAAACAACAGAGATCTCGCGGGAACAGATCACCTCTACTAACAACGTCTTTGAACGAATGAAACAGTCAATGTCAACAAAACTGAAACTGATATGCATCCTGGAAATATATTTTTGGAGGTAGGTGATAAACAGGCCTAGGCTTGCACTTTGATATGATAGATCAGTCCAAACTGATGCAATACACTTCCCCTGATTAATACATAATAAAATAAAAACATTGCACGTACCAAATAACCGCAAATGCATGTGAGTAATTGGATTGAAACTACCGCAGCTAAATAAAATAATCTTCGTTTTTGAGCTTGCTGCAGCCATCGCAAAAAGCGTCTTCTCGGGAAACTGGTGAGATTTTGGCGGGAAAATATTTCAAATTGCCTCCAGTTCTTAAAATTTCTTCAGGTGAACACAGTTCCGTGTCTAATGGAAAATATGAATCAAGCTATAGACATGCAAGGCAAAACCTAGATCAGCAGTAATTAAGATATCTTCAATGCTGTGCATAGGAATATACCCTTGGCAGCCTTATGACAAACATGTAAGTTATTTTCAAGCGTCTATTTATGACGACGGAGGTCGTGTAAATTATACAACGGGGGTCTAACTCTTGAATGAAACGTAGTAAGGTAGTATAACATATAAAGACGTTATATATATAACATGTTTACATAGAATATATGCTTTATATATATCATAGAGTGTAAAGCATGTGTGTTTCGGTATTTGTTTAGAGTGGGCAACACGGCTAAACGAAAGCTTGTTTTCAGCTTGGCCTCGTGACGATGAATCTATGGCCATCACATGATTTACAATGCTATGAACATTGAACAATGCTGAATGCGGCAACAAATACAACTGGTAGTGTGATTTGCCATCATCAACATGCCCTCTTCCGGGAATGATAATTTCAGATCAGAAAACATCAGAGGAAATCTAAGTAGGATATAGAAATCACTATTGAAGATAAAAACATTCTTCTAAAGCACTAATTAATAAGCTTTTGCCTAGCTTCTATTATGTGCAGATAACAGAACAGATAAGAGTGTATGTAATCAGCGGATCCTTGGGAGAAATACATACGGCGATCACGTAGCCATTCCCCGTGGATGTTATCCATTGAGCTGCATCTCGATTGAAAATTGGACGAGTAGTTTTTTTGAAAAGGTGCAAAATTCAAACATTTCTGTGAGAATGCAACAGCGTCAAATGTAAATTGAGTAAAAATGCTTGAAATATTCGTCTAAAGTTTCTCAATTTGATTATATGAAATACGAGGAAATACGACTATATTTTGCAAGATATGAGTCGGACAAACATCATATATATTTACCAACTGAGGATGGATGATGTTTATACGACCTGAAGATAACTGATATTAATGCAAAAGGATAAATCGGGACTGTGGTTGTCCTAACTTTTAATAAATGCATTTAACAACGCTGCTGGTATGAACTAATATATTTAACAAGATGCAAAGTGCGAGAAATCTCGAGATGCCTACTCTATAATATACAAACTGTTCTTCAACAAAACCTCTTGAAATTGATCTAATTCTTCCTTGCTATACCCCCTTAAAGGTATGAGAGAATACATAGTCCTCAGAAACAAAAAGATGGTAAGATAGTTAAATAGCATGAAATAGATTTTTGTAAAAAAGTTATGAATCTGCTGATTTATTTTATTTTAAATTAAATTATTTATGAACTGATAAGGCACCGTTTTCTATACATCTTCTAAGATAGAAAACAAAGTGAGAGAAAGTTCAGAATCTTTAATACAAGCTATCACTTCACCTATTTTAGCCTTTGTACACAAATTTCAAATAATTTTTGCTATTTTATTAGCAAAGTATACAACGGTGATAACAATCTTTGGCGATGATAAGACGGTGACAAGTCTGGCCTATTTCTATGCTGTCTTCTGAAAGCTGCAGAGAAAACTGCGATTTACTGGTTACGAAAAATAAATGAAGATATTCACAATAGGACTCAATTTTCTATTCAAGATCCACCATTGTAACCATGAAACTAAGGGCAAACCAAACGCTACAACAAGTATTCATCTTTCCACTTTCAAAAGAAGACTACTCAAGAATAATGAAAACATTTTATTGAGAATACCATCCTACTCTCCTATCCTTCCATGACATGTACAGACAACTTTCGATTCTGAATCTAGCTTGAGAGATAAGAAATATTTTCAAAACATGGAATTTCAAAGTATAAGTCAAATACAAGTCAAATACAAATGGAAAAATATCTATAACTTCATTCATAAAACAAGCTTTCTCCTAAACAAATACTTTTAATGAGGTCAAAGAACTATAAGCTAAATCGCTGACAACGAATTTGCTAGTTATGTGCAAAATAAACTATGAAAATGTTTCACAAATGCAGCTAATAAATATATTATATATATGAAATACATCTTTGCTCATAAATAATGTAGGTATGATTTATATAAGATGATAAATGTCATATGGTTGTAAATTACATATTATGTCTTATAAATAATAATTTAGCCAATCGATAATAATTAAAAAATAAAATATTGGATTTGCTATCTTTTTGAATTCTTGGATGACTTGCAAACGAGAAAATCTTTGCTTAGAAAAAAAGCAATGCAAATATTTTAATTGGTTCGCGTCTGCATAAATAAGTACCATAAAAATGTGCGAATGAAATGAATCGTTATATTTCATAGCCCGATTCATGTGGAAAACTTCCTTTGACATCATCTTTTACACGATGAATATTGTGGTTAGTGACGTACAAAAACGCCTGCGGATGCTTCTTTACAATCTTATCAGCTCCCCACCCCTTTGCTAGTATTCCTAAGCTGTCACCTATCGGCTTAAACTGCTTAGATGCAATCCAAGAGCTCTATTGGCTAAAAGTTTGGCAAAAGAAGTTCGTTATGTTGCGAACAAATATGCCATATACAGGTACCGGATGCATGAAAAAATTGTTTGATATCCTAATACTAAATGCGTTTACTATCAATAATGCAAATGAGGCAGCAAAAAGTATTATTGCAATGTACTCTAAAGGAGGCTAGTTCAATCTGCTCTGATTGAATGTTCGGTTATGCTTGCTCCTTCAAAGAAAGGTTTTGTTGAATTCTCAGCCAATAGAATTTTGCTTTTTCATTAACGTTTGAATTCTTGGCAGATCGTTCTTATTTACATTGCGCTGGTTGGAAGTTCATTGCTGTCTTGTTTACCGAAGAAGAACAGCTTTATTTCAATGCAGATGATTTGAAAATTGTATTAACATTAATCTATTGAAAAGCTTCCTATGCAAAAAGCAAGAATTAATCTGAAATTGAATTCAAAATTACTAGACAACGATAGCACCAGCAAAAACTCTTCTCTCTTTCATTTTTGAAATTCTTCTTATTTCATAATCGGGTGATTTTACTTGCAGCTTTCGAATCTCGTTAATTTCTTTATTATCAGCGTCATAGCCTCCCACAAGGATGATCTCTTCTGCTTCTCCTTCTTGCAAACACGAGCAAACTGCTATACCGGGGGACAGTTTTTGTGAATTTTTAATCACTAGCCACATATTCAAATCTGGATTATATTTCTCAATTGAGTTAATCGACCCAATCATTGAGCTGGAGCCTCCTATTGCGTAAAGGCAGCCATTATGCGTTGCAACTGCGTGATTTCTGCGGGATTTGTTCATGCATGTGATCTCTTGCCATTTGAGAGTTGTTGGATCAAGAAATTCGCAGTGCTCTATTTCTGACACCCCGCAATAACCACCTAAATAACAGAAGTGAGATCTATTGAAACGACCCTCATAAGGATGCAAAGCCAACATACAACAAAGTCTCATTGAAGCTAGTAAATTAATTTTGAACTTACCAATTGCATATATCTTTCCATTCAACGAGGCTAGCGCAAAATGGCTCCTTTGCAGTCTCATATTAGTAACTGTTGTCCATTGATCGGTGATTGGGTCATATCTTTCACTGCATTTCAATGCCCTATTACCAGTCGACCCTCCAACTGCGTATATCCAACCATCAACTGCTACAGCAGAAAGGGCACCTAAATATCGCAGAATATACAATTAATATTAAAAACAACACAGTACAACCAGCAGCTAAAATATTTCTGTGATGCTATTACGTAAAATTCCTGCCAATGTTTCTAGCAGTAAAGTCGTTTCTTTAATGTACTCTAACAAGTTAACTAAATCATTAAGTAAATTGTTTTTTCTGCTTCTGGGTTTCAATGACTACCATTTCCAGTTCTAAAATGGAAATGAATCCACTGTAACTTGCAGAAGACAAAAAAATTATGAAAAATCTCTTCATGAAGACAAACCTCTCCCTGATCTCTCCCTGATCTCACTGTTCCCATTCCTTCATGAGAAAGCGTTATTTTGATCGTTAAAGCAAATATTTTTGGTTTGATGCTAGGAAAAGCCCCTGAAACCCAAAGCAAAGCCTATCCAATAACATAGGAAAATTAGCTTGTTGTCTTCGTCGCTATGGTGGTTCTGTTGCTTCGTGTGAATAGCCAAGGAATTTTCGTCGAAATTATACAGTCATCTTCTTCTTGTCTCCTTCTAATTTGAATAAAGAAAAAATTCTGTGTCCATGTGTTCAAACCTATGTATGGTTGATAGTTACCTTTACAGGCTGATAAAGAGGCCACTGATTCCCATTGACAAATCTCATAATTAAACCGTTCAACAGAACCGAGGTCAGAGCCATGCTCATCAACCCCTGCTATTGCATATAGAATTCCGTCGAGTGACACCAGCGATATGTTGCGCCTTGCCCGTATCAAAGAAGGAGCTTGGGTCCAAGCATCTTCCAAAAAGTCGTAGAATTCAACCGAAGAAATGGCATTGTTGCAATCATCTGAAAATATGAGGACGTCAGGATGAGAGTGTGTTGGTTGGAATGTTTGTGGAGGTAATTAGAAGAGGATAAGAAAGTAATTGGACGACTTAAATTTATGATATTGTTATAGAAAAAAGACATTTGCTTAAAAATAATTAATCCAATTTTAATAATGATCCATTTGTTAAATCACGTATGAAATAATTGTCGAATAATGAAATAAAAAAGCGGGAACTGAACATGAATTAAAGAACATAATTAAAACGTACCTCTTCCGCCTACAACAATAAGTGTTTGTCCGACAGATTTGCGCGGCATGGGAAAACGAGTTTGCAATGAGAATCGTCTCTCTGGTAACAGATAATGATCCAACGCTGTTAATAGTAGCATTCTACAATCATAATCATCCATGATCATCGTCTCCCTCATCACAACATCAACCAGGTACTTCCTATTCATTGAAGTGAAACGCACGTGCTGCATTAAGCCGAACAAATGTTTACACCTGGCCTCGGGCTCATATTTCACCCATGTAAGTACAGCTTGGTACACTTCTGATTCGGAGGCTATGCGCAGAGTATCATTACTGATAACAGATTCCAATTGTGCTGATGTCATTTCGCTAAATTTTGAATGCCTTGCAAGCCAGCGAAAGTTCTTGATTATGAAAATCTCAGCAACACGAAATAACTCTTCGTAATTCAATGCTTCGGCAATCGCACAGATGTCGATGCAATTAGTGACGTTTAAATTTTTGTTCAAAAGCTCGATGCAAGACTTCTCGACGTCATCGAATCGCAACATGTTTGCAGCCGACAATAAACTAATGATGCTGTCAAAATTAGTGATAACTTCGCCTTTATAAGCGTACGTCACCAAGCTTTGAAATGATTTTGAGTCCACTCCTTTTATCAAAATACCGCTCTGTGATCTTTCTAGCATATTAACTCGAAACATCGCTTTGAAATACGGACTTACGGCTGCCAGAACAACACGATGACATTTAAATGACCCTCCATCCTCGCAGTTAATTACTACATCACAAAATAGTCCTTCTTTTCTGAATTCATCCAAGGCGTCGAACATCCTCCATGATTTGCTGCAAATCTGCATTTCATTATCAACCTTTAACATGAAACTTCCAATCATAATTAGCAATGAAAAGACCAGAGTTGATCAACTCTCAACAAATACAACTACAAGATTTTTCTCTTTTGAAATGTCTGGTTTCAATTCATCAAGCACTGTGGCATTGAACTTCTTCCAATACAACGATTAGCAGTGTGTTTGTAGAATCACCGATTTTTATATTTGAGAAGTGATTACCTCTTTCAAAAAGATATAACCATTCAAGTCTCCGTGATCTAATTTGAAAAATGGCATGTGAAACTAAAATATCTGTGATTAGGATGGATTATTTTGTCATACTCCCTTTTACAAAACAGCTGATCGCATTATTCCAACACGTGCTCTTTGTTCTCACTAAAGCTCTTGGCCATGTTCATCATTTCTGTGAATCTTACGAAATGTGAATTTCACCGCGACGTAGCAAGACGTTTCCCCTGTTGTGGCTGAGAGAGGAAGACGAACAACCCAGACTATGCAAGATCATCACACAGTTCTCCGAAAGTCTATTTACCTAATTTCTATTTCCAGGGTGTCCTTCATCAAGATGGCTTATCAGTTTTCATTCAAATCAGTGGAAGATCGGCTACCAGAGTGGATTATTACAAAACAATGACACCTGAAACAATACAAAAAATATTATCAAGCTGTATCATATTTGCAAATTAGTATTCGATGTCCATGATTATTCTATTTGAGGGCTAGTGTTGTTATGAGAATTTGCGATCGTAAGAAAGTAAAATGATAAGATAACAAATGAAAAATCCAAGTTTATTGTAATAAATGTGATTGGATGAAGACTAGGGTGCAGTAGGGGAGGTACATAATAATAAAAACTGCATCAAAATGATTAAATCCACTCGAAGCAATCAAAACAACAAACTTTATATCAACCATTCTAAGTACAAGAATAAAAAAATATAGGCTATTAAGACTTACTGGATGTTAAAGTGATACATATTTTAAACACAAAAAGGTTTGTAACATACCCTTCTCTTGCAGGCGCTATCTTTTCATCAAGCGAACTACAATGCCTGCCAAAAGTAGTTGGAACACCCACACAATTGTATCGATTTCCGACTCCTGCCGCTTCTCCTTGACACCACTTAAAATGTAGACCCCCTCCCCCCCTGAAACAATGTTGATTGGATAGCGGAGACCAGTAGCTTTAAAAACACGCATCACTTTTGGCCTTCGAGTTGCCCATATTTGCTTCATACAACATTGTTTAACGGGGGAGGGGATGCTATAGCTCATCTATAGCGTAAATCATAGCAAGTGTTCCAAGACTTTTGGCAGGCATTGTCTGAATTTTATATTCGAACCTATACGATACAGCCGTACAACCTTTCCCAAACATGGGGTAATTGAGGGCGCTGATTTCATTTCCGCTGACGAAATCTCAATTAGGTAACACCTTACCGAGATACTGGCAGGGGGCTTGACAAATCCCCTAAATTCAATGATGATTATGATGTCATGTTTCTTTGCTAATGAATTGTAAATGAAGGAAGTAAATTCACAAATGAAACAAATAGTTAACCTCTCTACCTGCATATGAAAAGAAGATATCGACTTGATTACACCTTTTCTTTGTGTATTTCGATAATAGAGTTGCGGAGTCGTTTACCTATAATTGATCTTACAGTAGCAACAATGCACCATTGTCTAAGCAATAGGTAAGCTTTAGGCCTTCAATCAAGTATTGACTGGCGTATTGCATCTGTTTTCTATTTTATTTGATTTTTAACTCAAGCTGATCAGCTAGATCTGCCATGGGGATTTAAAGTATAGCCATGTATAGATAAATCTACATATAAAAATATAAGTATAAATAAATATACAGAAATATAGGCAAATACCTTTATATATAAATATACATTTATACAAATATATATAAATATATATGAATAAATATATATATTTTATATATATGTTGATACCTATATTAATATCTATATGTTCATATACACGATATATATATATATATAATGAAGGGGGTGCGTTCCTCTGCTTTTCCGTGTGATAATGTGCCTATTCTAGAAGGAGCCCGATCCATGAATGTTACAGGTATAGAAACCCTCTTCTTAGTATCGAGGCTGCTGACTTGCATAATGACTGACGTCATGGCCGACAATCTCAACGGTCTACACAACGGTCTACAAACTTTGGAAAATGAAAATAAATCTTATGGTAGAGATTTCGACATTGAGAACTATGCACAAGATAGCTTTTCTAACGAGTATTTCACCTGCAATAGATTGCGTACAGTTATTGTACCATTGCCGAGGAAAAGATGAAAACGTCAACGGTCTACACTTTTTGTGAAATAGTTTAATACTAGGTCAAATTTATTTTCAAAAAAGTGTAGACCGTTGAGATATTTGCTAATTTTGCTGAAAATGCTCATTATTCGGCAGAGAATACACAACATGCACATACTAGCACATAAAGCACAACGTTTGGGAACCATTCTTGGGGTAATACTTCTCACTGGAAGGGACAGTGGGAGTTATAGAAAGTGTAGACCGTTGTAGACCGTTGCTCGTAGCCATTGTGTACAAAGATGAAGTCATGCGAAGCGTGCAAACTGCGAAGGACAATTACGTGTCTGTGGAGTTGATGACATAGTTATTGTAGTAGTAATGTTGCGCAACAATATTCACAGGATATAGCTGCTTTCTGGCTTTGAATATCAACATCGTGCTTGAAATCGGAAAGTTTTCCAGGAACAGTGATGATTTCTAATGATTTCTATTTCCCGATCGTTTATTACGGAGCGATATTCGGCCGTTTGGTGGGGTAAGATGGAAGTATCTTTGTGTCCTCTCTAATAGCACGGCATATAAAAGTGGCAACTGTCAGTTTTATGCTGCTTCATACACTGGACTGATTGAATATAACTCCTGATGCTGTAACAGACTGAAAGGATTGGAATATTGCAGGGGAGAACTTGTTTCTGCCTACTACCTCAGTGCCAGCGTTACTGTAGGCAATTAAATCAGCTTTGTTCACACTATTCCTGCATAGTTATAAGGACATTGCAGTGTCATGAGAGTCTGAAATAGTCTTCTACGCTTACTATTAATGTTTTCTTAACTGGTACAATATGGAAATGCGGTAAAATATAAATATTCAGCTTTGTAACGGCTCAGCTTTTATCCCCCATCTCATGAGAGGACAGATTTCGCTTCCAGTTGATGTAGCTCAGGTTGTTATTTAAAAGGCAATTCTTTGAGCGCAAAAGTTGCAGGCTCGAAACTTCCTACATAATTTTAATGATATATAAAAAATAAGGTTTACTTATTATCAGTTACAGTTACCTCACTTGTACTAGTAATGTACTGCAAGGTATACACTTTTAGATACCCCAATGACACAAAAACGTATAACTTGTTTATTTATTTTCTCTGCTGTTTATCTAAGAATTCTACCCATATGTCCGATATATGCTAATAATATGAAGAGGAGGTGATCGCAGTGCATTTCAATTATTTTGGACAGCATTTGTACTATAGTTGAAATTTCTAGACATTTTGCTGAATTTTCGTCAATAAACTGCATATAAAGATATCAAATTAGCACGAAAGCTAATGATCCAGTTGAGATATGGCTCTGATTCCGCTAAAAATGAAATCAGCACCCTCGAAAACCTATTAGTATGATCCATCGTTGCAACTCTACCTGTCCTCCTTAAATATGAGATTCAGACAATGCCTGCCAAAAGTAGTTGGAACACCCACACAATTGTATCGATTTCCGACTCCTGCCGCTTCTCCTTGACACCACTTAAAATGTAGACCCCCTCCCCCCCTGAAACAATGTTGATTGGATAGCGGAGACCAGTAGCTTTAAAAACACGCATCACTTTTGGCCTTCGAGTTGCCCATATTTGCTTCATACAACATTGTTTAACGGGGGAGGGGATGCTATAGCTCATCTATAGCGTAAATCATAGCAAGTGTTCCAAGACTTTTGGCAGGCATTGTCTGAATTTTATATTCGAACCTATACGATACAGCCGTACAACCTTTCCCAAACATGGGGTAATTGAGGGCGCTGATTTCATTTCCGCTGACGAAATCTCAATTAGGTAACACCTTACCGAGATACTGGCAGGGGGCTTGACAAATCCCCTAAATTCAATGATGATTATGATGTCATGTTTCTTTGCTAATGAATTGTAAATGAAGGAAGTAAATTCACAAATGAAACAAATAGTTAACCTCTCTACCTGCATATGAAAAGAAGATATCGACTTGATTACACCTTTTCTTTGTGTATTTCGATAATAGAGTTGCGGAGTCGTTTACCTATAATTGATCTTACAGTAGCAACAATGCACCATTGTCTAAGCAATAGGTAAGCTTTAGGCCTTCAATCAAGTATTGACTGGCGTATTGCATCTGTTTTCTATTTTATTTGATTTTTAACTCAAGCTGATCAGCTAGATCTGCCATGGGGATTTAAAGTATAGCCATGTATAGATAAATCTACATATAAAAATATAAGTATAAATAAATATACAGAAATATAGGCAAATACCTTTATATATAAATATACATTTATACAAATATATATAAATATATATGAATAAATATATATATTTTATATATATGTTGATACCTATATTAATATCTATATGTTCATATACACGATATATATATATATATAATGAAGGGGGTGCGTTCCTCTGCTTTTCCGTGTGATAATGTGCCTATTCTAGAAGGAGCCCGATCCATGAATGTTACAGGTATAGAAACCCTCTTCTTAGTATCGAGGCTGCTGACTTGCATAATGACTGACGTCATGGCCGACAATCTCAACGGTCTACACAACGGTCTACAAACTTTGGAAAATGAAAATAAATCTTATGGTAGAGATTTCGACATTGAGAACTATGCACAAGATAGCTTTTCTAACGAGTATTTCACCTGCAATAGATTGCGTACAGTTATTGTACCATTGCCGAGGAAAAGATGAAAACGTCAACGGTCTACACTTTTTGTGAAATAGTTTAATACTAGGTCAAATTTATTTTCAAAAAAGTGTAGACCGTTGAGATATTTGCTAATTTTGCTGAAAATGCTCATTATTCGGCAGAGAATACACAACATGCACATACTAGCACATAAAGCACAACGTTTGGGAACCATTCTTGGGGTAATACTTCTCACTGGAAGGGACAGTGGGAGTTATAGAAAGTGTAGACCGTTGTAGACCGTTGCTCGTAGCCATTGTGTACAAAGATGAAGTCATGCGAAGCGTGCAAACTGCGAAGGACAATTACGTGTCTGTGGAGTTGATGACATAGTTATTGTAGTAGTAATGTTGCGCAACAATATTCACAGGATATAGCTGCTTTCTGGCTTTGAATATCAACATCGTGCTTGAAATCGGAAAGTTTTCCAGGAACAGTGATGATTTCTAATGATTTCTATTTCCCGATCGTTTATTACGGAGCGATATTCGGCCGTTTGGTGGGGTAAGATGGAAGTATCTTTGTGTCCTCTCTAATAGCACGGCATATAAAAGTGGCAACTGTCAGTTTTATGCTGCTTCATACACTGGACTGATTGAATATAACTCCTGATGCTGTAACAGACTGAAAGGATTGGAATATTGCAGGGGAGAACTTGTTTCTGCCTACTACCTCAGTGCCAGCGTTACTGTAGGCAATTAAATCAGCTTTGTTCACACTATTCCTGCATAGTTATAAGGACATTGCAGTGTCATGAGAGTCTGAAATAGTCTTCTACGCTTACTATTAATGTTTTCTTAACTGGTACAATATGGAAATGCGGTAAAATATAAATATTCAGCTTTGTAACGGCTCAGCTTTTATCCCCCATCTCATGAGAGGACAGATTTCGCTTCCAGTTGATGTAGCTCAGGTTGTTATTTAAAAGGCAATTCTTTGAGCGCAAAAGTTGCAGGCTCGAAACTTCCTACATAATTTTAATGATATATAAAAAATAAGGTTTACTTATTATCAGTTACAGTTACCTCACTTGTACTAGTAATGTACTGCAAGGTATACACTTTTAGATACCCCAATGACACAAAAACGTATAACTTGTTTATTTATTTTCTCTGCTGTTTATCTAAGAATTCTACCCATATGTCCGATATATGCTAATAATATGAAGAGGAGGTGATCGCAGTGCATTTCAATTATTTTGGACAGCATTTGTACTATAGTTGAAATTTCTAGACATTTTGCTGAATTTTCGTCAATAAACTGCATATAAAGATATCAAATTAGCACGAAAGCTAATGATCCAGTTGAGATATGGCTCTGATTCCGCTAAAAATGAAATCAGCACCCTCGAAAACCTATTAGTATGATCCATCGTTGCAACTCTACCTGTCCTCCTTAAATATGAGATTCAGACAATGCCTGCCAAAAGTAGTTGGAACACCCACACAATTGTATCGATTTCCGACTCCTGCCGCTTCTCCTTGACACCACTTAAAATGTAGACCCCCTCCCCCCCTGAAACAATGTTGATTGGATAGCGGAGACCAGTAGCTTTAAAAACACGCATCACTTTTGGCCTTCGAGTTGCCCATATTTGCTTCATACAACATTGTTTAACGGGGGAGGGGATGCTATAGCTCATCTATAGCGTAAATCATAGCAAGTGTTCCAAGACTTTTGGCAGGCATTGTCTGAATTTTATATTCGAACCTATACGATACAGCCGTACAACCTTTCCCAAACATGGGGTAATTGAGGGCGCTGATTTCATTTCCGCTGACGAAATCTCAATTAGGTAACACCTTACCGAGATACTGGCAGGGGGCTTGACAAATCCCCTAAATTCAATGATGATTATGATGTCATGTTTCTTTGCTAATGAATTGTAAATGAAGGAAGTAAATTCACAAATGAAACAAATAGTTAACCTCTCTACCTGCATATGAAAAGAAGATATCGACTTGATTACACCTTTTCTTTGTGTATTTCGATAATAGAGTTGCGGAGTCGTTTACCTATAATTGATCTTACAGTAGCAACAATGCACCATTGTCTAAGCAATAGGTAAGCTTTAGGCCTTCAATCAAGTATTGACTGGCGTATTGCATCTGTTTTCTATTTTATTTGATTTTTAACTCAAGCTGATCAGCTAGATCTGCCATGGGGATTTAAAGTATAGCCATGTATAGATAAATCTACATATAAAAATATAAGTATAAATAAATATACAGAAATATAGGCAAATACCTTTATATATAAATATACATTTATACAAATATATATAAATATATATGAATAAATATATATATTTTATATATATGTTGATACCTATATTAATATCTATATGTTCATATACACGATATATATATATATATAATGAAGGGGGTGCGTTCCTCTGCTTTTCCGTGTGATAATGTGCCTATTCTAGAAGGAGCCCGATCCATGAATGTTACAGGTATAGAAACCCTCTTCTTAGTATCGAGGCTGCTGACTTGCATAATGACTGACGTCATGGCCGACAATCTCAACGGTCTACACAACGGTCTACAAACTTTGGAAAATGAAAATAAATCTTATGGTAGAGATTTCGACATTGAGAACTATGCACAAGATAGCTTTTCTAACGAGTATTTCACCTGCAATAGATTGCGTACAGTTATTGTACCATTGCCGAGGAAAAGATGAAAACGTCAACGGTCTACACTTTTTGTGAAATAGTTTAATACTAGGTCAAATTTATTTTCAAAAAAGTGTAGACCGTTGAGATATTTGCTAATTTTGCTGAAAATGCTCATTATTCGGCAGAGAATACACAACATGCACATACTAGCACATAAAGCACAACGTTTGGGAACCATTCTTGGGGTAATACTTCTCACTGGAAGGGACAGTGGGAGTTATAGAAAGTGTAGACCGTTGTAGACCGTTGCTCGTAGCCATTGTGTACAAAGATGAAGTCATGCGAAGCGTGCAAACTGCGAAGGACAATTACGTGTCTGTGGAGTTGATGACATAGTTATTGTAGTAGTAATGTTGCGCAACAATATTCACAGGATATAGCTGCTTTCTGGCTTTGAATATCAACATCGTGCTTGAAATCGGAAAGTTTTCCAGGAACAGTGATGATTTCTAATGATTTCTATTTCCCGATCGTTTATTACGGAGCGATATTCGGCCGTTTGGTGGGGTAAGATGGAAGTATCTTTGTGTCCTCTCTAATAGCACGGCATATAAAAGTGGCAACTGTCAGTTTTATGCTGCTTCATACACTGGACTGATTGAATATAACTCCTGATGCTGTAACAGACTGAAAGGATTGGAATATTGCAGGGGAGAACTTGTTTCTGCCTACTACCTCAGTGCCAGCGTTACTGTAGGCAATTAAATCAGCTTTGTTCACACTATTCCTGCATAGTTATAAGGACATTGCAGTGTCATGAGAGTCTGAAATAGTCTTCTACGCTTACTATTAATGTTTTCTTAACTGGTACAATATGGAAATGCGGTAAAATATAAATATTCAGCTTTGTAACGGCTCAGCTTTTATCCCCCATCTCATGAGAGGACAGATTTCGCTTCCAGTTGATGTAGCTCAGGTTGTTATTTAAAAGGCAATTCTTTGAGCGCAAAAGTTGCAGGCTCGAAACTTCCTACATAATTTTAATGATATATAAAAAATAAGGTTTACTTATTATCAGTTACAGTTACCTCACTTGTACTAGTAATGTACTGCAAGGTATACACTTTTAGATACCCCAATGACACAAAAACGTATAACTTGTTTATTTATTTTCTCTGCTGTTTATCTAAGAATTCTACCCATATGTCCGATATATGCTAATAATATGAAGAGGAGGTGATCGCAGTGCATTTCAATTATTTTGGACAGCATTTGTACTATAGTTGAAATTTCTAGACATTTTGCTGAATTTTCGTCAATAAACTGCATATAAAGATATCAAATTAGCACGAAAGCTAATGATCCAGTTGAGATATGGCTCTGATTCCGCTAAAAATGAAATCAGCACCCTCGAAAACCTATTAGTATGATCCATCGTTGCAACTCTACCTGTCCTCCTTAAATATGAGATTCAGACAATGCCTGCCAAAAGTAGTTGGAACACCCACACAATTGTATCGATTTCCGACTCCTGCCGCTTCTCCTTGACACCACTTAAAATGTAGACCCCCTCCCCCCCTGAAACAATGTTGATTGGATAGCGGAGACCAGTAGCTTTAAAAACACGCATCACTTTTGGCCTTCGAGTTGCCCATATTTGCTTCATACAACATTGTTTAACGGGGGAGGGGATGCTATAGCTCATCTATAGCGTAAATCATAGCAAGTGTTCCAAGACTTTTGGCAGGCATTGTCTGAATTTTATATTCGAACCTATACGATACAGCCGTACAACCTTTCCCAAACATGGGGTAATTGAGGGCGCTGATTTCATTTCCGCTGACGAAATCTCAATTAGGTAACACCTTACCGAGATACTGGCAGGGGGCTTGACAAATCCCCTAAATTCAATGATGATTATGATGTCATGTTTCTTTGCTAATGAATTGTAAATGAAGGAAGTAAATTCACAAATGAAACAAATAGTTAACCTCTCTACCTGCATATGAAAAGAAGATATCGACTTGATTACACCTTTTCTTTGTGTATTTCGATAATAGAGTTGCGGAGTCGTTTACCTATAATTGATCTTACAGTAGCAACAATGCACCATTGTCTAAGCAATAGGTAAGCTTTAGGCCT
Source organism: Mastigias papua (assembly GCA_964019165.1). Taxonomy (NCBI): domain Eukaryota; kingdom Metazoa; phylum Cnidaria; class Scyphozoa; order Rhizostomeae; family Mastigiidae; genus Mastigias; species Mastigias papua. The sequence continues at coordinate 392,411 of OZ025284.1, read as the reverse complement.
TCAATCAAGTATTGACTGGCGTATTGCATCTGTTTTCTATTTTATTTGATTTTTAACTCAAGCTGATCAGCTAGATCTGCCATGGGGATTTAAAGTATAGCCATGTATAGATAAATCTACATATAAAAATATAAGTATAAATAAATATACAGAAATATAGGCAAATACCTTTATATATAAATATACATTTATACAAATATATATAAATATATATGAATAAATATATATATTTTATATATATGTTGATACCTATATTAATATCTATATGTTCATATACACGATATATATATATATATAATGAAGGGGGTGCGTTCCTCTGCTTTTCCGTGTGATAATGTGCCTATTCTAGAAGGAGCCCGATCCATGAATGTTACAGGTATAGAAACCCTCTTCTTAGTATCGAGGCTGCTGACTTGCATAATGACTGACGTCATGGCCGACAATCTCAACGGTCTACACAACGGTCTACAAACTTTGGAAAATGAAAATAAATCTTATGGTAGAGATTTCGACATTGAGAACTATGCACAAGATAGCTTTTCTAACGAGTATTTCACCTGCAATAGATTGCGTACAGTTATTGTACCATTGCCGAGGAAAAGATGAAAACGTCAACGGTCTACACTTTTTGTGAAATAGTTTAATACTAGGTCAAATTTATTTTCAAAAAAGTGTAGACCGTTGAGATATTTGCTAATTTTGCTGAAAATGCTCATTATTCGGCAGAGAATACACAACATGCACATACTAGCACATAAAGCACAACGTTTGGGAACCATTCTTGGGGTAATACTTCTCACTGGAAGGGACAGTGGGAGTTATAGAAAGTGTAGACCGTTGTAGACCGTTGCTCGTAGCCATTGTGTACAAAGATGAAGTCATGCGAAGCGTGCAAACTGCGAAGGACAATTACGTGTCTGTGGAGTTGATGACATAGTTATTGTAGTAGTAATGTTGCGCAACAATATTCACAGGATATAGCTGCTTTCTGGCTTTGAATATCAACATCGTGCTTGAAATCGGAAAGTTTTCCAGGAACAGTGATGATTTCTAATGATTTCTATTTCCCGATCGTTTATTACGGAGCGATATTCGGCCGTTTGGTGGGGTAAGATGGAAGTATCTTTGTGTCCTCTCTAATAGCACGGCATATAAAAGTGGCAACTGTCAGTTTTATGCTGCTTCATACACTGGACTGATTGAATATAACTCCTGATGCTGTAACAGACTGAAAGGATTGGAATATTGCAGGGGAGAACTTGTTTCTGCCTACTACCTCAGTGCCAGCGTTACTGTAGGCAATTAAATCAGCTTTGTTCACACTATTCCTGCATAGTTATAAGGACATTGCAGTGTCATGAGAGTCTGAAATAGTCTTCTACGCTTACTATTAATGTTTTCTTAACTGGTACAATATGGAAATGCGGTAAAATATAAATATTCAGCTTTGTAACGGCTCAGCTTTTATCCCCCATCTCATGAGAGGACAGATTTCGCTTCCAGTTGATGTAGCTCAGGTTGTTATTTAAAAGGCAATTCTTTGAGCGCAAAAGTTGCAGGCTCGAAACTTCCTACATAATTTTAATGATATATAAAAAATAAGGTTTACTTATTATCAGTTACAGTTACCTCACTTGTACTAGTAATGTACTGCAAGGTATACACTTTTAGATACCCCAATGACACAAAAACGTATAACTTGTTTATTTATTTTCTCTGCTGTTTATCTAAGAATTCTACCCATATGTCCGATATATGCTAATAATATGAAGAGGAGGTGATCGCAGTGCATTTCAATTATTTTGGACAGCATTTGTACTATAGTTGAAATTTCTAGACATTTTGCTGAATTTTCGTCAATAAACTGCATATAAAGATATCAAATTAGCACGAAAGCTAATGATCCAGTTGAGATATGGCTCTGATTCCGCTAAAAATGAAATCAGCACCCTCGAAAACCTATTAGTATGATCCATCGTTGCAACTCTACCTGTCCTCCTTAAATATGAGATTCAGACAATGCCTGCCAAAAGTAGTTGGAACACCCACACAATTGTATCGATTTCCGACTCCTGCCGCTTCTCCTTGACACCACTTAAAATGTAGACCCCCTCCCCCCCTGAAACAATGTTGATTGGATAGCGGAGACCAGTAGCTTTAAAAACACGCATCACTTTTGGCCTTCGAGTTGCCCATATTTGCTTCATACAACATTGTTTAACGGGGGAGGGGATGCTATAGCTCATCTATAGCGTAAATCATAGCAAGTGTTCCAAGACTTTTGGCAGGCATTGTCTGAATTTTATATTCGAACCTATACGATACAGCCGTACAACCTTTCCCAAACATGGGGTAATTGAGGGCGCTGATTTCATTTCCGCTGACGAAATCTCAATTAGGTAACACCTTACCGAGATACTGGCAGGGGGCTTGACAAATCCCCTAAATTCAATGATGATTATGATGTCATGTTTCTTTGCTAATGAATTGTAAATGAAGGAAGTAAATTCACAAATGAAACAAATAGTTAACCTCTCTACCTGCATATGAAAAGAAGATATCGACTTGATTACACCTTTTCTTTGTGTATTTCGATAATAGAGTTGCGGAGTCGTTTACCTATAATTGATCTTACAGTAGCAACAATGCACCATTGTCTAAGCAATAGGTAAGCTTTAGGCCTTCAATCAAGTATTGACTGGCGTATTGCATCTGTTTTCTATTTTATTTGATTTTTAACTCAAGCTGATCAGCTAGATCTGCCATGGGGATTTAAAGTATAGCCATGTATAGATAAATCTACATATAAAAATATAAGTATAAATAAATATACAGAAATATAGGCAAATACCTTTATATATAAATATACATTTATACAAATATATATAAATATATATGAATAAATATATATATTTTATATATATGTTGATACCTATATTAATATCTATATGTTCATATACACGATATATATATATATATAATGAAGGGGGTGCGTTCCTCTGCTTTTCCGTGTGATAATGTGCCTATTCTAGAAGGAGCCCGATCCATGAATGTTACAGGTATAGAAACCCTCTTCTTAGTATCGAGGCTGCTGACTTGCATAATGACTGACGTCATGGCCGACAATCTCAACGGTCTACACAACGGTCTACAAACTTTGGAAAATGAAAATAAATCTTATGGTAGAGATTTCGACATTGAGAACTATGCACAAGATAGCTTTTCTAACGAGTATTTCACCTGCAATAGATTGCGTACAGTTATTGTACCATTGCCGAGGAAAAGATGAAAACGTCAACGGTCTACACTTTTTGTGAAATAGTTTAATACTAGGTCAAATTTATTTTCAAAAAAGTGTAGACCGTTGAGATATTTGCTAATTTTGCTGAAAATGCTCATTATTCGGCAGAGAATACACAACATGCACATACTAGCACATAAAGCACAACGTTTGGGAACCATTCTTGGGGTAATACTTCTCACTGGAAGGGACAGTGGGAGTTATAGAAAGTGTAGACCGTTGTAGACCGTTGCTCGTAGCCATTGTGTACAAAGATGAAGTCATGCGAAGCGTGCAAACTGCGAAGGACAATTACGTGTCTGTGGAGTTGATGACATAGTTATTGTAGTAGTAATGTTGCGCAACAATATTCACAGGATATAGCTGCTTTCTGGCTTTGAATATCAACATCGTGCTTGAAATCGGAAAGTTTTCCAGGAACAGTGATGATTTCTAATGATTTCTATTTCCCGATCGTTTATTACGGAGCGATATTCGGCCGTTTGGTGGGGTAAGATGGAAGTATCTTTGTGTCCTCTCTAATAGCACGGCATATAAAAGTGGCAACTGTCAGTTTTATGCTGCTTCATACACTGGACTGATTGAATATAACTCCTGATGCTGTAACAGACTGAAAGGATTGGAATATTGCAGGGGAGAACTTGTTTCTGCCTACTACCTCAGTGCCAGCGTTACTGTAGGCAATTAAATCAGCTTTGTTCACACTATTCCTGCATAGTTATAAGGACATTGCAGTGTCATGAGAGTCTGAAATAGTCTTCTACGCTTACTATTAATGTTTTCTTAACTGGTACAATATGGAAATGCGGTAAAATATAAATATTCAGCTTTGTAACGGCTCAGCTTTTATCCCCCATCTCATGAGAGGACAGATTTCGCTTCCAGTTGATGTAGCTCAGGTTGTTATTTAAAAGGCAATTCTTTGAGCGCAAAAGTTGCAGGCTCGAAACTTCCTACATAATTTTAATGATATATAAAAAATAAGGTTTACTTATTATCAGTTACAGTTACCTCACTTGTACTAGTAATGTACTGCAAGGTATACACTTTTAGATACCCCAATGACACAAAAACGTATAACTTGTTTATTTATTTTCTCTGCTGTTTATCTAAGAATTCTACCCATATGTCCGATATATGCTAATAATATGAAGAGGAGGTGATCGCAGTGCATTTCAATTATTTTGGACAGCATTTGTACTATAGTTGAAATTTCTAGACATTTTGCTGAATTTTCGTCAATAAACTGCATATAAAGATATCAAATTAGCACGAAAGCTAATGATCCAGTTGAGATATGGCTCTGATTCCGCTAAAAATGAAATCAGCACCCTCGAAAACCTATTAGTATGATCCATCGTTGCAACTCTACCTGTCCTCCTTAAATATGAGATTCAGACAATGCCTGCCAAAAGTAGTTGGAACACCCACACAATTGTATCGATTTCCGACTCCTGCCGCTTCTCCTTGACACCACTTAAAATGTAGACCCCCTCCCCCCCTGAAACAATGTTGATTGGATAGCGGAGACCAGTAGCTTTAAAAACACGCATCACTTTTGGCCTTCGAGTTGCCCATATTTGCTTCATACAACATTGTTTAACGGGGGAGGGGATGCTATAGCTCATCTATAGCGTAAATCATAGCAAGTGTTCCAAGACTTTTGGCAGGCATTGTCTGAATTTTATATTCGAACCTATACGATACAGCCGTACAACCTTTCCCAAACATGGGGTAATTGAGGGCGCTGATTTCATTTCCGCTGACGAAATCTCAATTAGGTAACACCTTACCGAGATACTGGCAGGGGGCTTGACAAATCCCCTAAATTCAATGATGATTATGATGTCATGTTTCTTTGCTAATGAATTGTAAATGAAGGAAGTAAATTCACAAATGAAACAAATAGTTAACCTCTCTACCTGCATATGAAAAGAAGATATCGACTTGATTACACCTTTTCTTTGTGTATTTCGATAATAGAGTTGCGGAGTCGTTTACCTATAATTGATCTTACAGTAGCAACAATGCACCATTGTCTAAGCAATAGGTAAGCTTTAGGCCTTCAATCAAGTATTGACTGGCGTATTGCATCTGTTTTCTATTTTATTTGATTTTTAACTCAAGCTGATCAGCTAGATCTGCCATGGGGATTTAAAGTATAGCCATGTATAGATAAATCTACATATAAAAATATAAGTATAAATAAATATACAGAAATATAGGCAAATACCTTTATATATAAATATACATTTATACAAATATATATAAATATATATGAATAAATATATATATTTTATATATATGTTGATACCTATATTAATATCTATATGTTCATATACACGATATATATATATATATAATGAAGGGGGTGCGTTCCTCTGCTTTTCCGTGTGATAATGTGCCTATTCTAGAAGGAGCCCGATCCATGAATGTTACAGGTATAGAAACCCTCTTCTTAGTATCGAGGCTGCTGACTTGCATAATGACTGACGTCATGGCCGACAATCTCAACGGTCTACACAACGGTCTACAAACTTTGGAAAATGAAAATAAATCTTATGGTAGAGATTTCGACATTGAGAACTATGCACAAGATAGCTTTTCTAACGAGTATTTCACCTGCAATAGATTGCGTACAGTTATTGTACCATTGCCGAGGAAAAGATGAAAACGTCAACGGTCTACACTTTTTGTGAAATAGTTTAATACTAGGTCAAATTTATTTTCAAAAAAGTGTAGACCGTTGAGATATTTGCTAATTTTGCTGAAAATGCTCATTATTCGGCAGAGAATACACAACATGCACATACTAGCACATAAAGCACAACGTTTGGGAACCATTCTTGGGGTAATACTTCTCACTGGAAGGGACAGTGGGAGTTATAGAAAGTGTAGACCGTTGTAGACCGTTGCTCGTAGCCATTGTGTACAAAGATGAAGTCATGCGAAGCGTGCAAACTGCGAAGGACAATTACGTGTCTGTGGAGTTGATGACATAGTTATTGTAGTAGTAATGTTGCGCAACAATATTCACAGGATATAGCTGCTTTCTGGCTTTGAATATCAACATCGTGCTTGAAATCGGAAAGTTTTCCAGGAACAGTGATGATTTCTAATGATTTCTATTTCCCGATCGTTTATTACGGAGCGATATTCGGCCGTTTGGTGGGGTAAGATGGAAGTATCTTTGTGTCCTCTCTAATAGCACGGCATATAAAAGTGGCAACTGTCAGTTTTATGCTGCTTCATACACTGGACTGATTGAATATAACTCCTGATGCTGTAACAGACTGAAAGGATTGGAATATTGCAGGGGAGAACTTGTTTCTGCCTACTACCTCAGTGCCAGCGTTACTGTAGGCAATTAAATCAGCTTTGTTCACACTATTCCTGCATAGTTATAAGGACATTGCAGTGTCATGAGAGTCTGAAATAGTCTTCTACGCTTACTATTAATGTTTTCTTAACTGGTACAATATGGAAATGCGGTAAAATATAAATATTCAGCTTTGTAACGGCTCAGCTTTTATCCCCCATCTCATGAGAGGACAGATTTCGCTTCCAGTTGATGTAGCTCAGGTTGTTATTTAAAAGGCAATTCTTTGAGCGCAAAAGTTGCAGGCTCGAAACTTCCTACATAATTTTAATGATATATAAAAAATAAGGTTTACTTATTATCAGTTACAGTTACCTCACTTGTACTAGTAATGTACTGCAAGGTATACACTTTTAGATACCCCAATGACACAAAAACGTATAACTTGTTTATTTATTTTCTCTGCTGTTTATCTAAGAATTCTACCCATATGTCCGATATATGCTAATAATATGAAGAGGAGGTGATCGCAGTGCATTTCAATTATTTTGGACAGCATTTGTACTATAGTTGAAATTTCTAGACATTTTGCTGAATTTTCGTCAATAAACTGCATATAAAGATATCAAATTAGCACGAAAGCTAATGATCCAGTTGAGATATGGCTCTGATTCCGCTAAAAATGAAATCAGCACCCTCGAAAACCTATTAGTATGATCCATCGTTGCAACTCTACCTGTCCTCCTTAAATATGAGATTCAGACAATGCCTGCCAAAAGTAGTTGGAACACCCACACAATTGTATCGATTTCCGACTCCTGCCGCTTCTCCTTGACACCACTTAAAATGTAGACCCCCTCCCCCCCTGAAACAATGTTGATTGGATAGCGGAGACCAGTAGCTTTAAAAACACGCATCACTTTTGGCCTTCGAGTTGCCCATATTTGCTTCATACAACATTGTTTAACGGGGGAGGGGATGCTATAGCTCATCTATAGCGTAAATCATAGCAAGTGTTCCAAGACTTTTGGCAGGCATTGTATGTCTATTAGAACCACGGAGACAGAACACAGATACCTGTCCTGTGAAGTGGTCTATTTATTATATCATTGTTTCGATGCGGGCATGTAAACAGCGCAGAATCAATACCAAACACACAATCCCAAAGTTAGAAGACAAGCAATAAGCCGATGCTGAGAATTCAGCAGCGCGTTCGAACAAATTGTTTTTCTTTTTAGTGATTAAACATTCCAAACAGCTTGCTGACATGTTCTCCATAGCCTACATTCATTGCTGGAGCAAATTTTATAACAGTTTGCCAAAAGAGTGAAGGTAATAGAGGCATAAATTCAATTGAGGTCGCTTACTGGTTTTACACTCGATACAATGGTTTTACAATAGTAACTCATCATTATAACTAGTCTGTTAAATCTAGCAACTTCTTACGTTTCAGCTAAAGGAACTCATAGAAAAAGAAAGAAAATTATATTATTCCTTCAAATTATTGTATAACTCATCATGTGTAGGTAAAAATAGTCTTGCATCTGCTAGAGTGTCTGAGTTAATTTACGGATAACCAATATAAAATGTCGTTTTTATCACCTCATTTAACTGCTTTGTGTTCACGCTCCGCTTGCTGTTAGGCCATACATTCAAAGCAAAACCACTGTTGTGTTCTTTCGTTTATTTTTCAACAAATGCTCTTTACCTTTACTACCGTGTAAACGCAAACAAATATATACTCATATGATCAGAAACACACACACAGAATTTAGTTTCAATTCCCTTTTCTATCTATGACATACTACATAAAGGGAAAATAAAATCTTACGTCAGAAGGAAATAGACAAAAAGCGAGAGGAAGGACTATTGACGTTGCGAAAGAAGTGATCGAGACTATTTGATCAGGGGCGGAGGAGCAAAATTTTGGATTGGGGAGGGGGGCTCAAGTAGACAGAGTAAACCTGCAGGGATACAGGAGACGCTAAAACGCGTACTAGAGTACATTAGCTATAAAAAGTGGAGGGGCTGCTGCCCCAAGCCCCCTCCTCCCGGTTCCGCCGCCCATGTTGATTGATAATCATCTGGATTTTCCCAGAAAAAAAGGCAAATCATCTATTTTGTCTGCTATAGTGGCATCCAGTATCAACAAATGTCACAAAAAGCAATGAAGGACGTTGCTTGAACAAAGTAGTGATAGGAAGTGGCTATCCTTTGTTAAACTGGCAAAAATGATAGGCCAACAGCTTGCCTGCCATACAGAATAGGGGCTGGTAAATAATTACGTCACACTGAAATTGTCATTCTTGAACCACCCACCCCCAGTGTCACGCTCTAAATCACGAACAATGTGTATTACTACCATAGAGATAGGTCTGTCTCTATGAGAACTACCCATCCCTCGGTGTGAAAAAATTATTGAACAGCCCCATAAGCAGTAAAAGCCAGTTAGAAAAATGACTTAATTGCTACAAGACCCCATAAATTCTCTCTACACATGCAAGGGTAGTATCATATCGTTGTCCAAAAGTCTGTAACACTACCAGTACCTAATACTGTAAATCATTGAGGGTTCTTTAGCATCTTGAAGTTGAGATATTGAGTAAATTTTGATAAACATAAAGAGCTGTATGCTCGTAGTTATGCAACAATGTATTCAGTTAACTCCAAACTACGGGGTCTCGCAATTTCTGGTTCTTAGTATGGGCGAGGCCTGCTTCAATGTTTTTAAACCTCTTGTATACAATCCAACATCCTCAAGACAAAATTACCAGGCAACTGGAGTTCAAGAGGGTTGGTGGCACAATTGAAATGCAGCAGAAAAGCAATGCAGGGGGCAAGAGATATTGTCACTAATATTTCTACTAAAATTTTTTTAATGCTGGCTATGTAAAACAGCTAAGAGATAATTGGTGGCAACAAAAACTAATTACAAAATGAAAAAACCCGGCAAAGTATCTAATCTAACTTACAGTTTGCAAAATTTTACAATGAGTATGTCATGCCGCCACAAAAGTAATGCGGCCCAAACGTTAATGGGACGGAGCAGCAATACCACTGCGTGGTAGTAATGAGTGTTAATGCGAAGGAAAAGATTGGGTGCGTTGATGGAGAATGCAAAAAAGTGTCATAGAAATATGTGTGAGCCAAACAACATCACTTTGGTGATTGTGGTGAGAGAAGTAAGGAAAGAAGTGAGGAATGAAGTAAGAAACGGAGAGCATTCACAGAACAAATGGTAAAATATTGCAACAAGAGAATTTCAGCTTCAACAAATCAACAGCATTCATAATATTGTTGTGAATGGAAGCAGCAATTATGGTAAATTGAGGTGAAAATCTGCAAATGATACTTGTGATAACATGTGTTTGAAAATGAGCTGTGGATGAATAGTGATATATGAAAGTGTGAATGGTATGTGGAATAAATATAGAGACAATTTGTCAGACAAATATGTATGAAATGAGTAACTGAGGTGACCAAGTCTTTACTGTATAAGGTTGGTTATAAATATTGCTAGGGCAGCTGTATCTAGTAATATGAATAGTTCATAGACAATATCATGATGATAATGACGATGACGATGATGCTGATGATGATGATGATGATAATGGTGATGATGGTGATGATGATGATGATGATAGTGATGATGATGATGATGAGGTGGTGATGATGATGATAATGACGATGATGCTGATGATGATCATGGTGATAATGGTGATGATGATGATGATGATGATGATGATGATGATGATGATGATGATGATGATGATGATGATGATGATGATGATGGTGATGATGATGATGATGATAGTGATGATGATGATGATGAGGTGGTGATGATGATGATAATGACGATGATGCTGATGATGATCATGGTGATAATGGTGATGATGATGATGATGATGATGATGATGATGATGATGATGATGATGATGATGATGATGATGATGATGATGAGATGGTGTAAGAAATTATGGTGCTGCCTCGTTTTCAATTTATTTATCCTTTTTATTTCTTTTATTTGTTGCAAGGGGGGGGTTGATGGCTGGTGGCTGAGGTTGTTTTTTCTATTTGTTGTTGTTGTTGTTTTATTGGGTTTTAATTTGTTGATTTGGGTCAGTGTTTGGTTTATGAGAGTTGAGGCGAGAAGCATTTTTTTGGATAACCTATGGATAGAACCGTGAACTACTGAAAGATACTAAAGAACAAGGAGACGACAATAAAGACGAAGAAGACGACGACGACTGAAGAACAAGTACCATTGAACATTCTTTCATTCATTCTTTCTTTCATTCTTTCTTGGATAATCGGACCCTTTGGAATATGAGTCGATTTTTATATTCTTTTGTTTTTATTGAATTTAATACAGTCCTCTAAAGCGAAAAACCAGCGATATTTCTCACATGGTCCACCGAGCCGGATTCAGAGGAAATTTGTTATGACACGGTTATTGTTATTATCTGGTTATACTTTTGTAGTTTTGAGTTAGAATTTTGAGTTATAATGTCTTTAGAAAACGAAGGCACTGATCGGCTACGATCCCCCGAGATCGGCTACGATATCATCGTCGCTCACAAAAAAGAGAAAAATAAGAGGAGGCTTTCGTGCTCATTCTACCAAACTGAGCACAGAAGCAAAGGAACTTCTTTCACAAGATGAACCAGACATTTTAAAACTAGAGCATTTATCACTTTCTTTGAAAGAGAAAGTAAGAACTTTGCAACATATCGATGATGAAATATTCAATCTTCTTAGCGACGATGAGGTGGAAGCTGAAGTAATTAATTGTGAAGAACTTAGATCTGAAATTCAATCTCTAATCGTCAAATTAGATTCAAAAACTGAAGCCTTAAAGAGCAAAGCCAGAAATCAAGCTAGCTCAAATTTATCACAGCCTAGTCCTAGCAGCTCTGGCTTAGGTGTAGCGAGTAATCAAAATACAACGAAGCTGCCAAAACTGCAGCTTCCCAAATATGAGGGAGATCCCAGAAATTGGCAAGAATGGTGGGATGCATTTGAAATTATACATAATAGTACAACGCTTGCATCTGTAGATAAATTCAGACACTTAAAAACTTTGCTAGAAGGGCCAGCGGCAAAAGCGATTTCAGGTATTCAAATGACTAACAGTAATTACGAAGAGGCCATAGATATTTTAAAGAAGCGTTTTTCACAGAAGCAGATAATAATTAACGCGCATATGGAAGCTCTGCTTAGTTTGCAAAAAGTATCAAGTGAAAGGGATATTAGAAGCCTTCGAAAACTCTACGATGTTATTGAAATAAATGTGCGTAGTTTAAAAACATTGGGAATAGATTTCAAGCAATACGGTGCACTCTTAATTCCTGTTATTATGAGTAAGGTTCCCGATGAAATTCGCTTACTTATTACGAAAGGAATAAAGGGAGAAGAATGGGAACTCGATGGCATTTTGAAAACATTACAAGGAGAATTAGAGGCACGCGAACAGAGTAATCAGTTACAATTGAAGCAGTCTCTCGGGAATTTTACAAAACATGCCCAAGGAAATCACCATTTTACGACATCAGCGTTAGTTGCCGAAGGAAGGAAAATTACTTGCTCGTTCTGCAATGGATCTCACTATTCAGCAAAATGTGACATTGTATCGGATCCTAAAGCGAGAAAAGCTATATTACGAAAGCAAGGTCGTTGCTTCGTTTGTTTAAGAAAGAATCATTTATCAAAGGATTGTCGGAGTAATGTGAGGTGCTACGATTGCAGGGGGCGTCATCATGCCAGCATCTGTGATCAGCATGCTCATGCTGGTTTCACTAATCCTCTACAGTGGCAGCAACCTCCAGGAGCACAGGGTAGTAATCTGGTGAAAATAAACCCTCAGGATGGGGTAATGCCAATGAATGATCAAAGTCAAGGTCATACAGCCACTCAATTTGAGGTAAAATTCCGGCCAGCTGCGAGTCAAAGCACTAATTTAAGTGAGCCGCAAAAGCCACGCTCTTCGGCCACCACGATGTACGTTGACTCAAAAAATGCAGTTCTCCTGCAAACAGCGAAGGGGTACATATCGGCACCAAGCAATCAGGAAAATTCAGCAGTTGCCCGCATTATTTTTGACTCAGGAAGCCAAAGATCATATATTTCACAGCGTTTACGAGATCATCTTTCCCTACCTACGATTGGAAATGAAGTATTAACGATAAAGACTTTTGGGAACGATGAAGGGCAAACTCAGTCGTGTGACATCACACAGTTTAGTGTGCGAAGCCCCTACTGGGATACAACTTTGTTCATGACAGCCTATGTTGTCCCTGTCGTTTGTGCACCATTAAGAAATCAACAATTAACTTTTGCCGTTCAAGCATACCCGCATCTTAGGGGACTTCCACTCGCTGATTTTCAAACCGAGTCCAGTGTACTTGATGTTGATATTTTAGTCGGACTGGATTCATACTGGTCATTTATGACAGGGGGCTGCATTAAAGCAGATAATGGTGGACCAGTCGCTCTAGAAAGCAGGTTGGGCTGGGTTTTATCTGGAGAATTGCAAAACTGCAAAGAAACAAGCTCAACAGCAACAAATTTTGCCCAAACACACGTTTTGTTTGCACAAGAGCAGAATTTCGAAATTCTGGAATTTGGAAAGCATTGGAATACATTTAGAAGAGGAAAATTCCGTTTACCGACAATTTGAAGAAGAAATTCGTTTTACAGACGGTCGATACGAAGTTAAGTTACCGTGGAAACCTGAGCATCCTGTACTGCCAGATAACTATTCCCTCAGTAAAAAGAGACTTCAAGGACTTCTTACGAAACTAAAGCAAAATCGCGAGCTTTTTAAAGAGTATGATTCAATTATTAAGAGTCAGGAGGAAATGGGAATTATTGAAAGAGTAAATGATGAAGAATGTACGGTAGGAAGGACATATTACATACCACATCATGCTGTTGTATGACAGGACAAGGCAACAACAAAGGTACGAGTCGTGTACGATGCGTCTGCCAAAATATATCGTGGAGTTTCGTTAAACAACTGTTTATATGAGGGACCCTGCTTGTTGAAGACTGTGGCAGAAATTCTTGTCAGGTTTCGAATGTACCCTATTGCACTGACGTCAGATATAGAAAAGGCATTTTTAATGATATCGATCCACAAATCAGACCGGGATGCCTTGCGTTTTCTGTGGTATGAAGACATTGATAAATCAGAGTCAGAGTTGGTGACATACCGTTTTTGTAGAGTGGTTTTCGGAGTATCTTGTAGCCCATTTCTGCTGAACGCGACATTAAAGAAACATATTGAAGGGTATACATCACAGCACGGTGAAATATGTAATAAAATTTTGAACTCCTTATACGCAGATGATATAAACACTGGTGCACATACTACTGAAGAAACAATTGAGTTATACAAGAAAGCTAAGCAAATAATGAAGGAAGGGGGATTTAATTTACGAAAGTGGAGATCAAATTCAGACAAAGTAACGAAAGAAATTATGAATGATTCAGCGTCAGATGTCAACAAAGTTATGCCAGAAAGCCCGTTGCTAGAAGAAGAAGATGAAACATATGCTAAATTGAAGACGAAAAAATTATCAGCAGAAGCATGTGAAGACAAAGTTCTAGGCATTCCTTGGAAGAGTGATACAGATGAACTGATCCTAAAACTATCACATTTGAAGCAAATTACACTGAATCAGCCAATTACAAAGAGAGCTATATTGAAAACTATTGCAAGCATTTTCGACCCCCTTGGACTTATCAGCCCAGTCACAACTCCATTGAAGGTGTACTTGCAAGGAATATTTCAGCAAAAGTTGGGATGGGACGAGCCCTTATCGAATATATTGCAAGAGGAATGGATCTCAATAGTTAATCAACTTGAGAAGGTGGGAGAAATATGCCTTCCCCGATATTATTTTGGTGAAATCAAGGAAAAAGCAGCTAAAATTCAGTTAATTGGATTTTGTGACAGCTCAGAGAAAGCCTATGCTGCTTCTGTTTATGCAAGAGTGACAGTGAATGATGAAACAGCAGTTAAATTGGTCATGTCTAAATCTAGAGTTGCTCCATTGTCAAAATTAAGCATACCACGATTAGAGTTACTTTCCTTCTTGATTCTTGCTCGTTTGATTATTGCCGTGAAAGAGATGATCAATGCAGTAGTAGATGTTGATATAGTGCACTGTTATACGGATTCAATAAGCGCACTCTATTGGATTAAAGGACTTAATAAAGAATGGAAGATATTCGTAGAAAACAGGGCGCAGGAAATAAGGAAGCTTGTCAAGCCTGAATTATGGTCACATTGTCCCGGTAAGGAAAATCCTGCAGACATACCGACGAGGAAATCTAACATTTCAAAGCTAGCCAATCGATCCGAGTGGTGGTATGGCCCCGAGTGGCTCAAGCATAAGGATTTGCCTTGTTTTGATAAATTGAAGGAAGTTGATGTACCTCAAGACTGCTTAAACGAACTCAGAACTCGCAGTTCACCAGGAACGTCCACTTTGATTTCAACTGTAGAAGACGTGCCAAACATACAAGAAATTATTACCATTGATAGGTTTAGTAACTACGGGCGGATCCTTCGCGTTGCAGCATACGTCTTACGTTTTATCGAGAATTGTAGAAATAAAGATTCCAGAAAGAGTAACGAATTAACAGCAGCTGAAATAAGCAAAGTAGAAAAGATCTTCGTAGTTCAAGCACAGTCAACTTTTGAAGGACAATATTTAGACAAATTAGTGAAGCAATTGGGTGTATTTAAAGACAAAGACGGTTTGCTTAGATGCAGAGGAAGATTGAACAACTCAAGCCTTGATCTAGAAGCCAGGAATCCAATACTCATACCCAGAAATCACATTCTTGCAAACTTGATTGTCATGCAAAGCCACGAGAATGTGCTTCATAATGGAGTGAAGGAAACATTGATGGACTTAAGATCACGCTTTTGGATTGTAAAAGGACGGCAGCTAGTCAAGAAAATCGTTCATGCTTGCAAATTATGTACTCGCATTCAAGGATTGTCATACGGGCACCCAGAAACAAGTCAATTGCCAGAGTTTCGTGTTAAGGAAGATCTCGCCTTTACATCCGTAGGAATTGATTTTGCCGGACCTTTGTTTATAAAGACGGAATCTCAAGCCTTGAAGAAGGTGTATATCGCGTTATTTACGTGCGCAACAACTAGAGCACTTCATTTGGAAATCGTTCCCAATTTATCTTGCGAAGCTTTTTTGCTCTGTTTGAAAAGGTTTGTCTCTCGTAGAGGAGTACCAAATTTAATTGTTACAGATAACGCAAAGACTTTTAAGGCTGCTTCGAAAAGGCTTACGAACATCTTCAAGTCTGCAGCAGTTAATCACTATCTGGTAAGGCACAACATAAAATGGAAGTACAACCTTGCCAAGGCCCCATGGTGGGGAGGTTTCTATGAGCGTCTGATCAAAGGTGTTAAGCTGTGTTTAAAAAAGAATGTTGGTAAATCAAGACTATCTTACGATGAGTTGCAAACAATTGCTAGTGAAATTGAAGGAGTGTTGAACTCAAGGCCACTTACGTACCTCTATTCGAATGAACTTGAAGAGCCACTTACGCCATCACAACTAGTAATAGGAAAGCGGTTACTAAGCATGCCAGAATACAACAGCGAGAAAGAAGATTTCTCAATTGAGACACCAAACGATGCGCGGAAACGAGAGCAGTATTTGTCAAAGGTAATGGCACATTACTGGCACAGATGGAAAAGAGAATATCTTGTGGACTTGCGAGAGTATCAAAGAATGCAGTGTAGAACAAGAAATAGGCCAGAGGTTAACAAAGGAGATGTGGTGGCAATTGAGAACGAGAACAATCGCAATAGACTTTTATGGAAGCTCGGTAAAGTAGAAGAGTTAATCAAAGGAAGAGACAATGTTATTCGAGGTGCAAGAGTGCGATTAGCCAACGGAAATTTTATAGATCGACCTCTACAGAAACTATTTCCATTAGAACTATTTCAAGGTGTAGATGAAAATGAGACTGAAGCTAGCTACCAGGTACCTACCCAAGAGAAACCCAGAAGGAAGGCAGCAGAACTGGCAAGAGAGAGGATTGAGCTCATTGACCAGCTAGAGGAAGAAAGCGATGCTGAGACAAGTTGAGGACTTTGATAGTAGCTGGTCAAGGGGGGAGTGTAAGAAATTATGGTGCTGCCTCGTTTTCAATTTATTTATCCTTTTTATTTCTTTTATTTGTTGCAAGCGGGGGTTGATGGCTGGTGGCTGAGGTTGTTTTTTCTATTTGTTGTTGTTGTTTTATTGGGTTTTAATTTGTTGATTTGGGTCAGTGTTTGGTTTATGAGAGTTGAGGCGAGAAGCATTTTTTTGGATAACCTATGGATAGAACCGTGAACTACTGAAAGATACTAAAGAACAAGGAGACGACAATAAAGACGAAGAAGACGACGACGACTGAAGAACAAGTACCATTGAACATTCTTTCATTCATTCTTTCTTTCATTCTTTCTTGGATAATCGGACCCTTTGGAATATGAGTCGATTTTTATATTCTTTTGTTTTTATTGAATTTAATACAGTCCTCTAAAGCGAAAAACCAGCGATATTTCTCACAGATGGTGATGATGATGATAATGACGATGATGCTGATGGTGATGATGATGATGACGATGATGATGATGATGATGATGATGATAATGGTGATGATGATGGTGATGATGATGATGATGGTGATGACGATGATGATGAAGTGATGGCTAGCCCGTGGTTGGAGACCTCCTCGTGGTGGCAAGCGGGCACAGAGAGACTCTGCCCTTAAGTTGATAGTGATTCATTTCGCGAAGATTCAGAATTGGGGCAGATGTTGACGACCTGTGGCAAACTGTCCAACCAGGCCCCTTCAGTGAAAGTCAGGCACAGCAGCTTCAGGCTGCAGTTCTGATAAGTAACTGTTGGGGTAACAGAGTGGACTGAGTGTAGCCGACTCAATCACCTCTTTTAAACAATTTGCAGGCGACACTGACCTCAGGGTCAGCCCAGGCCCCGAAAGGGGCGTACAGGAAAAAGACAGACAGATGATGATGCTGATAACGATTATGATGGTGATGATGATGATGGTGATGATGATGATGATGATGATGGTGATGATGATGGTGATGATGATGGTGATGATAACGATAAAATTTTATGATTACGATACTCAAGGAAAATCGAGCTCGTCAAATACCTGGCTTAGCACACGAAAAGCTGTTTGGAATACAGTCAATGCATATGAATGGCAACCATAGGAAAGAAAGTCAACGAGCATATCAGATATAAAACACATCTCAACGTAGAGTTTCGAAACCTCCTCTGTTTTCAACTTGAGCAGCATTAAAACAAGAAGCGGCAACAAATCCTCTGCGGAGACAGCACATACTTCTTCGTTTGCATCTTCTGATTGTCGCGTACTGCGCAGCTTCGCAACTTTTTGCACCATTTTGTTTAAAGATTCGGTAAGACACTGTCCTTTGCTTAAAGGGCTTGATGAATGAAACACATTTCGTATACTTTGAATAACTTCACCAAAATGATGATTGAAATCATGCTTTCGTTTTACCAATAATGATTGCATTCCAAACAGAATCGAGGAAGCACCATGATATTCCAGTTTTTTCTTTTCAAATTCTGAAGTCAATAAGTTTGGAGTCGAGATCGAACGATTTCTATACTCGTGGTCAAAATTAGAAAATGTTTCTTCATTACAGTCATACGAAGTATAACTTCTGCCCTCTTTTCTGAATGAACCTAATACCTTCCTAAATGGCATCAAGTGAAGATTATTCCTAACTTTGGCACTGATTTCGTCTGACATTATACTTGCACCATGTTGTATAATATTCTTCTCTGTCATTGCTGGCAGGTCGTTCCACGAACGTGAAAGTATTTTTGCCGCTCCCGTTTGCAATTTCTCCTTCATTAAATCTACGTTTCTGTAACAATTCATGGAATCATTTCCACGATTAATTTTCCAATTCCTCCTGCGAGGCCCTGCCGATTTGCATTCATTACCAGCATCATCATCACCGTCATCGTCATCATCATCTTCATCATCACAACTGCCTCTGTATACGTCCTGATATCCAGAATCACCGATTGTACCTATACCAGTTTCGAGACCTATGAGGGCCGAAGTTGGATCAAACAATGATAACCACCATTCGTTTTTCATTTGCAGGCCCAAGCGACAAACTGGTAAATCGCGTAGCCTAACAACACGCTTTTCAAGGTCTACCATTACATTACCATTTACTATACGATAAAGCCGGATTATGTAATCCCCGACCTCATTAAAGAAAAATTTTTCGTAGCAGAGTCTCAGCTTTCTGGAAAATGTTTGGCTGCTTTTTAAGAAGTATCCCATGAGATTTAAAGATGCGCTTTCCAAATGATCCAGAATTTCTGCATTGATTTCATTAAAATCACGTTGAAAGTCGATATTTCGGTGATTTACAATAACGAAATCTTCGTTGACTGCAACACTACTTGTCTCCAATACGCGTTCATATGTGCGAAAAATCTGATTACATTTCTGTTTTACATCCAGAGTAAAATCATAAAACAGTTTACAATTTGGATCCTCCATATTGTGAAGTATCAAGGCAAGCTTTCCACTAAGAGTCTTCCATTGTAAGTTTGATCCATCGTCGTCCATAATAACTAAGTGATAAACATTTTATTTGAAAAAAACATCATACATACAAAAAATATTCTTTTCAGAGGTATGCATGTCAGTATGAACTGTAATGAGTACTGGTGACGATTTGTATTGAAATTCATGCAACTAAAGAGAAGAATATCGCGTGAATATTAGTCTATATAAATTCATGCTGTATTTGCATGCATAAGACATAGTCTTCATTGCCTAATTCAAAATACTTTTCCCACATCATTACCTCTGGCTAAAGGCAAAAAGCTAGGGTACAGGGGTTTATGCCCTGAGAAAATTTTACAAGCCATACCTTTCAATTTACAGGAAAATGATACCATGCCTAGATATCATGTGTAAACCAAACAGAAAACTTCATTTAAAACTTTACATTGCTCACATCTATATTGTTTGAGAAAGTTTTTGTTGATCTTTATATATGGAGGCTTCTTGATAGGATGACTCTTTAACTGTATCTAAAACAACTGGTTCTGGCAAATGATTTCTCAAATTACACTGGGATATCATTTCTAGTTTGGTGATATTCTACATTTCTTCAGGTTGCAGGGATATAAATCTTGAAGAACATAGGAGAACATGGGGTGCCACCCCAAAAATAGGGTGGAATAAGGTTCTTGTTTTTGTGAGTTTTTTAAGTGTTTTATGCAGTTTTGTGTGAGGTGGATGTGTTTTTTCACATAAAGAGATAATGTACTCTTAACATAGCTCTATCCTTCAGAGTGGAATGGATGAGAAAATTTTAAGGAAGAAATTGCAACATAAAACACAGAACAGAAAGGTTCTCAACCCTTGTTTGACTGTAATTAGTAACATCTGTTGGCAATCAACCAAGAAGGAATAGGACACTATGAAGTGATTTGAAGGATATCCATATTGTAATATTTAAGGTACCTTCAAAACACAAAATGAACACCTATTTTCCAACTAAGCAAATGTGTCTGTCACATTTTTATATCATTTCATTTTATGCATGCAATGGTAGAAAAGAAACATACCATCAGTGGGTTTGTGTCCATCAGAGTTCATTCCTTCACCATAAGATTCTTCCCCCCTTTTCAGATCCTTTAATGCAGTCTCAATTGATACACGGACACTTACTGCTCTGACCTGAAGAAAAGCAGATTAAAAAATTAATACTTTCCCATACAGTAATAATTGTGAACAGGAGATGACAACAAAATTAAAATATTTCATGCAATGAATTTCCACTTTTGT
Organism: Mastigias papua; assembly: GCA_964019165.1. Classification (NCBI taxonomy): domain Eukaryota; kingdom Metazoa; phylum Cnidaria; class Scyphozoa; order Rhizostomeae; family Mastigiidae; genus Mastigias; species Mastigias papua. Next base: position 371,886 of record OZ025284.1, on the reverse strand, counting down.
ACCACTGCCCAACTTGTTGCTAACACTAATTCTGAAGCCATGAAAAGGAGTGTAATAACTAGATAGGTACTCTTCTCTCCAGTTCTTGCATGAAATTGTTATATGCACAAAGGGTTTCTCCTCACCAGTGTTCAATAAAAGGCAACTCTACTATGGGAAATTCTGCTAACTTGGAGGGGGAGGTAGAAATTGCTAGTAAGCTATAACCATGTGAATAATCACAAGAAGGAATAGGGGTGAAAAGATTTTCCAACTTAAAAACATAAGTGAAAAGCCACAATATCAACGCATAAGTGTTTTGAACAAAGTAATTTTTAACAAGTCTATGGATAATCAAACATCACTGGGGCTTGATCTGATGAAATATTTAAATATCAATATATAGGAGGCCTCATTAAGGTCAAGAGGAGAAAAAACAAATCAAGAAGTTTCCTTTCCATTAAGCAGTCATGAGTAAATGTTATACTTATTGAAGTCACCAATATTCAAAATGGTGACATAGCATGATGTTCTCCAAAAGACTATGGTCATCAAATGATACACCTACCTTCTTCTCACACAGATCATTGGTAATTTGCTTTTCACTTTGAAATCTTTCATAAACTGAAACATATTGAAGAAGAACTGGCTCCATTGGTCCATTAACATGATTGTGCTTAAGGTTTTTTCTTTGCATGCTTAACATCTCTCTCCATTCTAACAGCTGGTGCATTTTTGCAAAAGTAATATCTCTCTTTCCTCTAGCTTTTGCCAATGTATTCTCAAATTCAACATTAGATGAACCATGATTTGCCTTCAGTTTGACTCTTTCCACTTTTCTCTGGGCAATATCAACCTATAAGACAATGAAATATTGATAGTACATAATGAGTTCACATAACTTTAAAAGAGTAATTGCATTAGGTGTGAATTCTAAAATTGAGCCTTTGAGGTAACATGATAAAAACAGGTTTAGCACACCAACTAAAGGGCAACTAACTTCAAAAACTGGCCTAATTTTTATAGATGAAATACATACTTCATTGGTAACCTTTTCCAAATCTTTATTGACATTCTTAAGTAGTAAGGCAATTAATTCGTCGGTGCAACCACCACGGGCAATAATATAGTTAAAGAAAGGCAAAATCCTTGATTCTTGTAAGTCTCTCAGTTCACTAAAATGGTGCTCTGAAAGTCTTCTATGCATGACTATGGATTCTTCCAGGCTGAAAATTGCATGCTTCTGCAAGTCATATGCTCTTTCTACTTGAGGAATATCTTCTGGGTGTAAAGCTACTTTATCCAAAATGTAGCAGTGCAGAAGTCGAAATACGCTCACTTTATACTCCTCAATTAAGGCATTCCGCCGTTTCTAGTGGAAAATGGGAGTTCAACATCAAGCAAAAAGCAGAATATGCAGTAGTGAATATACAAATTTTTAACTGGGTTGCATCATAACAAAGGATCTTCATAGAATGCTGATAAAATCCATTTTGTGCATTAAAAACTGAAAATCCCAACCCTGAAGAGTTAGCAGCTTTACCTAAAGACAATTGCTTCCTGATTTTGCAGGTTCTGAAATTTTATTGCTTCATCAGTTCTAAACATTAGTTAATTGCAATTCTATACTTCTATAAAATTATAATTAATGCTTTTTAACAAATATATTTTTAAACACAGGTAAACATACTTTATTCAGAACTGACATTGGATTGGTCTTAACAAGAAATAATGCAAGTTGATACAGTTCATCTAGGTCATCATCAAAATCATAACAATTGAGATCCTGATCATCAAACATTGTATGTTCTTTTCCAGCAGATGAACCTAGAATGAAGGATGTATGACAGCAAATCCAAATGAAATCATGGGGGAGCTATCCTAACTAATCCAGTGCAAATATGTGGGGAACCAGTGTACCCCTACAACAACATGATACGAAATACAACAATACAGTTCTTTTCCATCTTCAGTGTACATTTGTAGTAATGTATGGTGTAGTCAACTCACACTCAAATGAATGTAGGGTTAATTTTCCCAAAGCTCGTTACCACAAAATATATAGAGGTACAACATAAAGAATCAATTCTATTCCTAATGTTGCAAAGAAATACACAGATGATGTAAAAAGCAATCATGAACCACAGCTCTGATGTTGAACAAGAAATGCTGTCTTAGAGGTAGAAACAAGAGGGTGGCATTAAAGAGTGGAATTTGGAGTTAATATCTTCAGATCAACTCATAAATTAACATCCGACTATAAACATAGGGAAAGGCCCCATATGAAGATTTCTCATCACACAAAATTAACCAATGCATTTTAAAGCAAAGAGCTAAATCGTAACTAAAATGCATAGCAATTTTGCTGCAACTGCTACACCGGTAATGTATAGGAATTTACCCGGCCCATTAGTTTTATAGTCGTCTGCAAAGGTGGTTGTGAAAAAGCAGGTCTCCCTAACCGACACTGTACCGCAATGTGGTCGTGGGAAGAAATGACAACATTTCTCTTCCGGAGTTAACGTTTAGTTCAGATGTTCTGAAAAGTCAATGTGTGCTGTTATAACTTGTGCCTCCGTGATAATAGTACAGCGTTTGGGCTATCGTATGGAGCAGGTGGGGCGTACAACCTGGCAGCACAGTAACAACTCACCGACCTAACTCTAGCACATTGAAACAACCATTGTAGTTTGTCTTTCCGGAAGTCTGATACATGAAAGCTGAGAAAGCAGTTGATTCATGAATACAATATCAGATTGATATCCATACAGAAGGGTATAATAGGAGAGTTTGTTGCAGCATTCTTTTTCCTCGTCAGCAACGTGTAACTCCTTATAATTATACAATATCAGTTACCTGGTGCATTAACCGTCCAGCATACGATACTTTTCTCACAGTCAATGCTGACAGTCTCGATAACCATGATTTTAAACCAACTTGCTGGTTCAATTGAGTTCGTGAGCTTCGACTGTTTCGTTTCTGAGTAACCGACCAATGAAGGGATATATCCATCGACTAGGTCAACTGTTAACAGCTTCTCCTGCTTGCCATGCTTTAGAAATAAGTGCATGATTTTTGCTTTATCCTGGCAACTTCTCGCGTTTACCAGAAAAATGAATGATGTGCATGTCGAAAATGAAAGTATACTTCTTAAAATATTAATAACATGAAGTAAGGTAAAATAGAAACGAGGCTGTAATGATCAAAAGTGCGGAATGACAATACGGTTAGGTCTACAAGAACTATTTAAGTACTTACTGATGTTACAGTTGTGAATGGGCCACACAATTCTTGCTTGTCTCAGGCACAAACATTATTTGACTGGAACCAACATCATGTCAGTACTGTTTGATACTAATGCAATTGAGATGGCCCCATTCACTTGATAACGAAAGAAATATACTGTATATAATGCGATGCTAAGAAAAATTAGCTTTTTACCATCAGAAACATTAGAAAAGATATATTACAGCACGATAATACCAGAGATAACTTATGGCCTGCTGATATGGGGGACATCATCAAAAAACCTTATGCAAAAGATCGAAATTCAGCATAGAAAAGCAACAAGGACAGTGAAGAAATAGGCATTAAGATACATGATACTGATGTACTGAAAAGCTTGAACTGGAATAGAATTGATTATATTTATAAAAGAAAGGTTGCCACCGAGATGTATGAAATAGTTAAGGGAACAGAGGGCCACAGACTAAGAGACATGTTTGAAACGAAAGTCACCAAAAGAAGAGGTCAGCAGTTACAGGTTAAGAGATTGAAAACAGAAAGCGAAAGGAACACACTGAATTACACAGAAAGCGAAAGGAACTATTGTTTGGAACAGTTTAACAACAGATATCAAGAATGCTAGCAGCGAAGACGCTTTTAAAAGGCTCCTGACCAAGGAATGTTACAGCATTGATAATATAACATTTGAAAAAGGAACAGTAGCAATCAAAAACAAAGACCTTGAAACCATTATATACTTTTAGGCTTATAGACTTTAGATTTTATAATTCTAAAGAGGATAAATTTTAGCTTATTAACATTACAATTACTGTTTTTTTCTTTTGGTTTTTAACACTTTAATTTGCAGGTTCACATCAGTCAATTTGAGACTGCCGTATATTAACCTGCATCGTTAAATAAAGAATGTATGTATGTATGTATGAATGTATGTAACCTCTCTTGCTAAAGGGTGCACATAAAGGTCCCAAAAACAAAATTGATGAAAAGAATATCAACACACTTTAAAGGTTGAATTTGTAAGATTCTATACGATTTCATTCTGGATAAGATTTGATTGCTGATGATGATGACTCTGACCAGAGTTGAAACGTTCAACACTGTTTATTTTCGCTACTAGGGTTTGTCATACCATTTTTAAAGTCATGAAATACAGTGTTTATGCCATTACACTGTATATGCCATTTGTATGAATGCATGCAATGAAATAAAATTCAATAAAGTTAAGATATCTCTCATTATCGTCGTCCTACTCATAAACTTCATTGCAAAGCTACGTTTTCTGAAATCTGAATCCAATGCTGAGTAAGGATAGTACAGTTTTCAAAATTCCTGAGAAATTACCTGCAGCATAACTAGTCTCACAGCATTTACGAATAGTTCAATTTTCCAACATAAAAAAATCAAATGGAGTAAAACAAGGATATTCGTAGATGGTCCATTTGTTACAAGTAGGAAAACAATTGCGAATTGATGAAACTGATCACAGAAAATCATATTTTAAAGCTGTGAACACGAGAAGACCAAAGAAAGCAGATGCATGCCGTTCAGATTGTTTCAAATAATTGGTAAAATAAATGAATACCAATAAAAATGAAAGTCAAATATATATAACAATTAAGCCAATAAATACAATAAACTTAAAATTTTCTTATATATAAAGACTTATAATTACAATTAGTTCTAGGTTCTATGCCTACAATTGCAATGTAAAATGTTCTTCGTATTCAAACTTATCAGTGTCACATTGAATTCCGTCGTACATTAGTATCCTATGCGTTTAATACTTGAAGTCAAATCTATAGCTATCAGGAGGAGGTATAGAAGTATTTTAAAGCTATTAGAAAATAAACCATAGGTTGTAAATTTATTTATTTTGTATAATCAAATCAGAGATTGGATTGATAGAGAGGTGGAATTCCTTTTTCGAGGGTAGACAAAAGTGATGTTGTACCCCATGTGCAGCAATAGATCGAATTGAAGGAGTTCAATATTGGCATTATTAAATTAGACAAGAACACACTAATAACAGTCAAGCATTCTATCACAATTGTATCCTCTTTCTTTCAAATCTCTTTCTCTTATATCTCTTCCCTGTAAAATCTTTGTGCAACTGCAATGATGAAAAAGGAAAAATGTTTATTATATGTAAAAAGCAAAGTAAGAAAGAAAGAAAATTCTTCAGGTATAACGATAATTGCAATGATGAAATTCCTATAAAATAACATAGCCCCTACCTGGTCATTAATCTGCATGATTGGCAGAAGCAAATTGTACCCGTCTGGATTCCTTGAGAAAAAACAAAAGGCTCAGCATAAGCACTTCCATAATCAAAGTTGCAACGAAAGAAAGGAAAGAAAAGGTTTCTAACGTGCAAAGTAATTAAGCACGACACTTCTGATCATTAAAAAAGCGAAAAAGCGGTTTTAAATAGCAGACAATTCCATACCATATCGTCATCTTTAGCAGGTTCCAAAAAATCCCCTGGGACGAAACCTTGCCGACCATCAATTTCCCCAAGATAGAAGCCATCAGGCCGCTGAAGAAAAGAAGCACAAGGCTATATCATGTCATTGCTAAGCAACAAGACTAAGTTGGACATCTGCGTACAGCTTGTAAAGTGAAAAAGAGATAAGTAATTGTGCAGTCTCAGTGGGAAATAAAAACTATGCTTTGCACATCGCTCTAGTAAAAAGTTAGTGTGATGTTACTTGTAAATGTATAAAAAAATCTATTAAAAATCTATCGAAAAATATAGTAAAAATCTGTTTAAATATCTATTTAAAAACCTGTGAAAAAATCTATTGAAAAATGTACTAAAAATCTGCTTAAAAATCTGTTAAAAATCTTTCGAAACCTCGATTAAAAGATCTGTTTAAATATATATTTAAAAATCTGTTAAAAAATCTTTTGAAAACGGTACTAAAAAATTTGTTATTATATACAGTATGTGAATCTCTCTCCTTGTTTCTATTTTGTTACCTTTCTTTCTTTGTGTCTATTCACTTTTCTTTCACAACATAAAGAAATTATCAGAAAGAAAGGAAGCTCACCATATCTCCAATCACTGTAACATATTGTCCCTTTCTCAAATTAAGTTCCTTTGATTTGTCTTTTGATGGCGATTGTTTCAATGGATCGTAGTCATAGCTAGCTACCATTTTCTGTTCAAAAAGTAAATCAAAACTTTCATTGATGCAATAATCATTGAAATGTTGAGATACACAATATATTTGTATTGAGTTAAATCAATAAATGAAAATAACCCAAACGGATGAATTAATCAAACATTTGTTTCATATTCAAACAGAAAATTCTCATCATTATATAAATAACTATACTGAGAACACATATTACAAGCAAGGAAAGTATCAAATTTTGGCTTTGAGTTAAAGTATAAGCCTGGTCCACACTTGTCGAAAGAATCAGTTAAGTTGGCGACCATCCTTCTTACTCTTCGGTGCCTAATTACCTGGGGGTCGGAATTAGCCGAGGGGGGTGGAATTTTCTGGAAACTTTAATTAGCGGCAGGGGGTGGAACTCGTAGGGGGGCCAGATTTATGTAATCACGTGAATACATGAATTTAGAAAATTATTCTAAGCTGGTTCATTTTCTCTAAAATACCATACAATGCAAAGCTATTTAGAGTAGAGGATGAGCGGTAAACACACTTGATTCTGATTAACTAAAGAACATACCCGTCTTCTACCACCGTTTGTTGATGACAAACTTGACCTTTTTTCATACTCAGTGGTGGATGTCTGTTGTTGCTGCTGTTGTCGCTGTTGCTGCTGAGAAGTCATTTGGCTATATGAACTATGGCTATTTTGAATTGACCTCGCATACGATTCATTTCCATTACGCATTGAATATGTCTCAGATCCTCTGGTAAAACTGCTTTCCGGCATAGATATTTCTTCAATGAAATTCGAGGGAACCAAACCTTTCCTTCCACGTACCTTAACACAAAAAGGAAAATCAGTTCTATGCTCAAAAGTAGCAAAAGTTCACTTCAACCTAAATTTCAGAAAACGTTATAAACAAGGAAAATATATTTATGATTTAGGGTGTCTCAACTGAACAGAAAACGTTCGAATACCAGGTCAGATACATCGAATGGAGTCGAATCACTTTCACTTAAAAATTCTTCATTCCTTCCTTATTCATAACTTCCAAGAGCAGCTTAATAAACAAGATTTTCTTATCGTTTACAACTTCATATATATGTAATTTGCGTACATAATTACAACTGAGGTAAAGAGAGAAATGAAAAACGAACCTCTGCGTGGTAGAAACCGTCACTGCGTGAGGTATCATAAACCTTGAGTAAATCACCTTCATTGAACTGCAACTCAAGTGATGGGTTCTGATTGGGCGAGCTTTTGTACGGGTCGTAATCAAAGAGGGAAATAAACTGAAAAAGGAAAATCAAACATATTTGAAGCTTGAACTATTAGACAAAGCCTCCTGAGTTTAAAAGGATCATAGGGTATGCTGTTCTATTTAAAATTTAATCCAAGCACATCCAGAATTGTATTAGAATCATTCACATTGAACCGAAGGAAGTAAAATATCCCATGTGAAAGTTGCTACAAAGCCAAGACTGTGAAAAACGATGAGACAGGAAGAAGTATACACAATTTTTTTGGGAGATATTGTGATGTCTCAGATGGTCAAAAATGCTAAAATATACAAGGTTTAGATAGTTGAAATCTAATTGGAAAATGGCTGATTTTCAGCTATAAAGGTGAAATACCTAAATACAAAAATGAAATAGAAAGATGAATTAATATGTATTGTTTTGCATTTAAGGTTATCATTAGGAGAAGCTTTAATATTCATTTGCGAGTTGGAGCTCAGCTGGGAACACCATGAGTACGGCCATTTAAACACAGCTATAAGAAACATTATTATAAAGAATCATTATATTGAGACGAAACGGTTCGGAAAAGAAAATCATATCTGATTCTAGAATTTTAAGATAAGATTTACACTTCTAACAAATTTTGAACTAGATTGAAGTTAGTTCCTACACCAAAAGAAGCCGATTGCATTCAGATAACATTGAATAGTCACAAAAAATCAATTCACTTACAGTTCTGTAATTTCCAGCTGCCTTGATGAAGAATTCTTCATAAACTGGGTTCTGAAAGAAAAAAATATGTAACATCATAGAAAAGTAATAGAAAAACTAATTTGATCATTGATAATTCATAATGCAATACCAACCGAAATGATTGCCATAATTACAAACCTTTAGCGAATCAGCTCCAGCTATGTCAAAGTGACATTTTTCAGAGCAAAATCCATTGTCGGCTACTGTTTGAATGTCGAATTCAAGATGACCACGGAGATTCAGACCAGAAATTAATGCCTACAAGAAAATATTCGTACAGACTTTTCACAAAAGTGTGATCAATTTTGATTTCATCCAACAACAAATAAAACAATTAAAGAGAGACATGATTGTAGATAGAGCAGTTACCTTTGTCATAAGATATTTGTTGACATTTTGCATTGGCTTTCCATTCACCCAAATCTAAAAAAAGCTCGCCAAGTTAGGATTTTTATTTAATATGGATCTATATGGAAAATTTTGTAATGAATCTCAAAGTAACTTGATGAGGTATTTCTACATAGTCACTGATTGGATAAAGCTAGATATTTTGAAGCATAAAACTGATAAAAATGTTTGACATCAATCTGTCAATGACTCATTCAATCAATCAGTTAATCAATCAATCAGTCAATCAGTCAATCAATCAATCCATCAGTCAAAAAATAAATCAAAAATGACATGGTGACCTTGTATCCTGCAACAAGAGCTCCATTGCTGCGTCCACTTTTGTCAATTGGAGGCATATTCCAAGTTAATATTAGGGAATCATTGCTGACGATTCTTAAAACTTTGAAATTGGTAGGTGGAAATGGTGGGCCTAAAAGTAAAGTTGAAAATGAAACCGTAAAATAGTATTCATATGAGGATAATAGTCACGACGAGCCAAATGACAGATAAATCACAAAAAAATAGCCATTTGTAGATCTTTTATTTCATTTAAAGATTAAAAGATCTACAAATGGCTATTTTTTCTGATTCATCTGTCATGTGGCTCGTCATGACTACTATCCTCAAATTCACAATAACGCTGCGTTTTCCATCTGATGTCAGTATTCATATGTTTACAATTAAAAACATCGTAATGAAAGTTTGAGTTATACAGATTGAAGAATTCATGATGTCAGTATTAAAATTTGACAAAATAAACTGGATTATATGAATAACAAAACAAAGAGACAACAAAAAATTCAAAGTGAGTATATACAATCAGTGGCAAGAGTCTTTAGAAAACCCATTGGATAATGCAGATAATTTGACAATAGTGAATTCCCGGTCAAATTTGACAGCTACTGATCCCCTCCCCCTTTAAAATAATGTTGAGGTAAAAGCTTAGTTGCTAGAGTGCTATTTGAGAGCAAATTGACGTGTCTGCTGCGAGTAATCCCTGATTAATTTAGCACTGTTCAGAGGGGAAGTGGGGAAGTTTGCCCTATTAGTCAAAAAGGAATGTAAATGCTCCAAGACTTTGGCAGTGATTGTACGTATGAATGGTTTTGTAATACAGCACTACCACCTACCAATTACATCATCACGGAGTATCTCAACAGAACCAGTTCTTCCTGTGGAAGTTCTTCCAATCTCAGAATGATGCTCAAATGACTTTTGCTCTCTCCTCTGATTTGATGCGCCATAAGAAGACAGTTCGTCTGTTTTTGAAACACCCAACTCACGGACAAATGTGGATTTTACCAACCCAGTACGTCCTGTACAAACAATTATACTTCTTTCAATAATCTCAAAAGCATCACAAAAACAAAATAGAGAGTAAAAAGTACAGTGTCAAATGTAAAAATGAAAAAGGCACAAAGAATGGCAGCATGGCTACAACAATCACAACGTAATATACTAAACCACGTAAAACTTAAGTTTAAACTAAAGATTTATAACTAACCATATAATTCTGCAGAATAATAACCATCATTTACAATATACTAAACCATGTAGAACTCAAGTCTAAACTAAAGATTTATAACTAACCATATAATTCTGCAGAATAATAACCATCATTATCCACATCTCCAATCACTGTTATGACGTCACCCCTTCGAAACTTCAACTCTGTGAACCCACTCCGTCCAATTGTACCAGGATCATAATCATACAAACATACAAATTTTCGTCGGCGTGCCCCGTATCTGCTTCTTGACGTTATATCTCTTGACTAAAACAGTATAATTAAGGCATTGCATTAAATTGGCTAAAAGTAGGATTTGTACTTGACTAATTTTAATTACTGGAATTCCAATATTAATATCTTAGGAATAAAATGTCCATCTTTCCTTTTTCAACAATTTTCTCGATTGCCATTCTACTAATCGCTTTTCGAGATTCCTTGATCTTTCGTCTTCTCTCAATTTCTTTTTCTGATTACCTGATCAAGAAGGAGAAAGCTTTAATAGATAACATACCACGTGCTCTAACTTTCTGTCTGTTGAATATTCGTCATTGGACTCTTCAATATAGATGCTTGGGACCAGTCCTGTCTCTCCTGAAAAAGTCATAATTATCATTTTGAGTGTACAATTATTGCCGGGTTTATCACAAAACAGCTTATATTTCAATATATACAACCTACAATCTTATATGTGATTAGTCGGAGATGTGCTGTGAAACAATCTTGAATGAATGCAATAAAATGAAATTTCTGCTAAGGTAATGTAGACAGAGAAAATCAAAATGTCTTGGTTAAAAAGTAACCCCTCATCATATGCTAGGCTCTTTCTACTTAGAAACAGTTATTTACCGTCAATTTCAGCTTCCAAATATCCATCAATGTCCATTTCTCCATACACAGTTACATAATCCCCTTCTTTTAAACGCAGTTCTCGTTCGGGATGATGCGACGCGCTTGATTTGTAAGGGTCATAATCATACAATGCACGATAAATTCTTCTTCTTTTCGTCGGCCGACTCTTCCAATCATACGACCGAATTGTTCGGTTCACTTCTTGTAGTCTTCTGTCGTTTTTGTAGTCGATACTTCCATCGTCTATTACAGAAGGATCATCTTCTGATATGACAACGCTTTCATCTGAGGCATCATAAATTAACTTTGGCTGTAGAGAAACGAAAAGTGAGTTCAATCGCGCCATGATTCTGCTTTCTATGAACGTGAATTTTAAAATATAGCAGTTGTAACTGATTATGGCAAAGCAGCCTTAGCATTGCTTTATTTAGAGAAAAAGGACTTTCTCCAAGGTTATAAGAAACTGCACTTGTTTCATAAGGAGCAAGTGTCTAGCCAAACTTAAAAACAAAAAGCATTAAAAAATTCGACAGTTATGAATAACTAATACATCAAGTCAAGATAAAGTTTTAACGAGTCACCTTTGTAGTATAAACATCGTCTCTTTTGCTTTCCGTAAAATAAGATGAAGTAGTCTGCTTTCTTGAAGGTTGCTGAAGAAAATAAAGAAGCAAACTCTACACATTAAACCTCGCTCGAAGGTTTTATGAAAATAAAGCATAGCAATATGTCAGATGGACACCAAACCACCAATTTCATACTAGAATAATTCCCTTTCATCTTGAATACAGTAATGTTCAGCCCAGCAAAACACACATAGTACACGAGCTCAGAATACAAGTTATTCTATGTAGCTACTCTATGCTAATTCAATGATTGCTAACCTGTTGGACAGGTTCATGTAATGGGCCTGTATTTGTGTTCCCTGTGTTTGTAACACTTCGATAATGTTTAAGTTCTTCAATATAACGTGTTGTCGTCTCGTCTTTTTCTCTGCATGCTTTCTTCAACAATCCAATTTTTGCTTTCAAAGATGGTATGAGCATCTCAGCATCATCACGTTGGCGAGTAATTTCTCCGAGCTGCAAATAAGATGTGGGACAGAGATAAGACAGAGAGAAGGAGTGCTTATCTAGAAATGCAATTCAATACTGAGGAAAATATACGGAACTACACAAATATTTAAACTGTTCTGTTTCAGAAATAGTAAACAGTTATAGTAAGTAGTTCATAAAATATTTCATAAATAGTACAGTTAAAAATCAAATGATTTACATTTTAAGTACTTCATGGAAACCTGATGATCAACTTAATGATCAACAAATGATATAGATGAAAAGATGAGACTCATCATTGAGAAGTATAATCATCATATGATTGCTTGATTATTAGAATATCTCTATATCGTAGTTGAAAGTTGCATTTATACCACTACGACTTACTTTCAAGCGTAGACTGTGAAATCCTTCCTCCAGATGATCATGATCACTGCATTCAAGAGAGATTCATCAAATACCAAAATGAGGTCAAAGATATGAAAGACATTTCAAAATAAAGGAAATGCAAATAATTTATGGAAAAAAGATTATAATTCCTAGTAATTCACTTGTTATTTCATAAATTTAATTCCTCAAGTTGGATACCTGAGCATTTCATCCATTTCTGTTAATTTTTGCTCCAAGATGTATTTTTCAGACGTAACTTCTTTAACTTCACGAATCAAGTTGTCTCGCTCAACTTCTAATTTTCCAAGAGCAGTTTGCACAATATTTCGATCATTCTGCACATCTGAAATTTTTGATTCAAGCTCCTTTTTCTCTCTTTCAAGAATCAAAATCTAAGACAAAAATCCATTAAAAATGAAGCTGATAATAAAAATGAGAAAAAATTACATAGACTAAAAGTAATAAAGATGAAGTAGGTAAATTCAGCACTGATTTTCTGACGTCTTTCATCTTATGCCAGAGTAAATTCTGATGGAAGATGAACTAAGGAAAGAGAGAGAAATAATCGACAGAAAGTATTTCATTGCATGAAGCCATTCAGTGCGATTGGTACAACATTACTCCCACAGCAGTTATTGCTACGATAAATGCAGCCAAAACCAAAGCAATGCTTCTAAGATATTTTTCAGCAAATGATCCTGGCAAAACTAGGAAAAATCACTTCAAAAAGCCTGGGATTTGCCAAAATCGAAGTATACAACTATAATTCAGATTTGTGTAAATATTTTAACGTAAATGTAGAAAAATTAATTTAATTAGTCTGGTAACAGCTTGTTGTTAGTCATATAAAGACTAAGGAGCTCCTGTGGTAATATGAAACATATCAATATCATATCCATATCCATATCAATGTCAATATCAATATAAATATCATCTATACAAATATTATCTATATAGATATTCTAAAGGTCATACATTTCTATTCAGGTCACCACAAGTTTTTTTCAGGGTATTGTATTTCTTTTTAAATTCCTCGAATCGTTGCTCCATTGTTTGGTTAGTCCGTAAAAAGTCATTTCTCTCCTCTTCTACCATTCTACCTCTCTCTAAAAATTCGTCTCGTTGTCGTTTCAAGTTCTGGAACTTGTTCAATAGCTCATCTCGATGGGCTTCAATGTTTTCTAAATCTTGAAGTTGTTCCTACCGAAAACAATACAAAATTTACTATTCCGCAAAACAATTGCGTACTGTAATAATCACTAATATCAAATACACTACCATCTTATACCAAAACTTTAAATATCATTGTTTCATATCTTTTCATAATAAGAATAAGATAGGGAGAAAACCTGGAAGTAGTTGACTGAATATTTCATGGTTACCTGCAGATCAATGACATTTCTTTCCAACTCAATGAAGTCCCTTTCTGCTACTTCCAAATGTTTAATCTGCAATTTTAAATAATTTTTATACTCAATCAAAGCTCTGAATTCCTATTGAATTTAACTTTGCAATCAGTTATTGTATCATTCTAATTCATGTTTAATTCTATATTTTACATGCAACATGCAGTGTTCGATATGCAATACTCAATATGTAGCATACAACAACATTCAGTACAAAAGATGCAATAAACAATATGAATCAACATCCAACAGCATGAAATATGCAGCATGCAACAACATGAAACATGCAGAATGCAACGTGTAACAGCATGCAATATGTATTATGAAGCATGTAACTTGCAACGTGCAGCATGCAATATGCTAAAAGGAATATTGCAAGAACATTCCTTATGAAAATAAGACGAAACCAATGAGATTTGCTTTCAGGGTATCGGTGTAACGAATAAC
>OZ025284.1:200000-352500 GCA_964019165.1 Mastigias papua | reverse complement strand
AAAGCTCACAGTTAATTCATAAGTCATGCTCCAGGAAATTTAAGTTAAATAAGAAATAAATGGAAATAAAACAAAATTATAACTTATAGCTGTCGACTCTTCAGGCTAAAAATGCACAGAGTTGTAGCGTAGCAAAGTACAATGTTTGGTAGCAAAGTTTTTGACATAAAAAATACAAACAACGCTGCGCGAAAATTTTATGTAAAAAACCAGCCTATTAGCTAATCAACTGGGGAAAATGAAGTCAATAAGAAATAAATAAAAATAACAATGATTTAATGAACAGTATTCGATACGTTACTCATATCGACAAAATTTTTATATTTGTCGTCAAAAGTTGGAATAATTAATAAAAGCAAATCGCTAACAAAGCAATCGTAAAGCATCTATTAAAATATGCTTCTAATGCCAAAAATCCTAAATGCCCTTCATCCAATACACTGAGTGACACTTCATGTAAATTCAAAATAATAAGAAAACAAATTATTAAGCTTCCGTACAGGCGTTTCAGAACCATGAGGGAATTTATCAAAATGTTATCAGGTGATACTCACAACTTGAGAATTAGGGATATCAATGGAGCAAACCGTACAGTTTGGCCACCGACTACAAACAGGGAAAACTGCTGCACCACTTAGGTCTCCATTGTTCCCTGGATCCATTGACATACTGGGGCTTTTCCTCATTCTTCTACTAGGCGAGCCTAATTTCCCCGACAATCCAGAAGTTGATCGACGTATTGGGCTTGGACTTCTAGAGCGAGGTTTAAACGACTCACTAGGTAAGTTATCTCTGTCGCTGGGATGCCTTCTTTGGCCAGGAGCTAAATTTCGCCTTCTTTGGTCCTCCGCATCATGGTCTCTACCATCATAACCTGATGGACCACTTCCCTTTCGCAGCCTCTCTGATTCAAGATCTCCATCATGTTCGCTCCTTCCAAGTGATCTTGAACGCCAATTGACAGGCCTGTCTTCACGTTGTTGGCTTTGCATATTACGTCGTGAAGGACTTGATTTTGAACCATATGGCTTTTCACTTTCATATCCAATATCATCCTTACGACCTTGGCTCAGAAGACCTGTATCACTGTAGTAGCCTCTAATATCATCGGCAGATGAACTATCTCGAATAATCTCACCAGAAATTCTGTATTTAACCTGATTAGAAGAATCTCGTCGATACTTATCGGAAGGCCGGGACACTTCACCTATGGTTAGAGTGCCTCCATTAATCTCACCTCTTCTGAAACTAACACCTCGTTTTGCATCAGAGAAACGGCGATCAAATGAATTATTTCTAGCCAGATCAGCTATGCTTTCACGGCTTCCATATGTACGACCATATCTGCCATCTATGTCTTCTCTGATATAACCAGTTGGTCCATCAGATAATCGATTGGGCTTTGAATCTGATGAGAAGCGATTCCGTCTTGCAGAGGTTGAACCATAGACATCAGCCAATGATCTTGAAGACAGAGAACCTATGGTATTTGAAACATTAGGCCTTGCAGATGTGAGGTCTTCTACTGAGCGAGACTTGTTCAAACGAGAGGTTGACTTATGTACATGGTAGCCTCCATCAGAAACATAGCCTCCATCATTGTATGTATTATTTCCGTAACGTAACCGTCTCGAATAATAGGAGCTGGACATAACTGAGACTTTGCCTGCTATATTCCAACAAAGAAGGTGGATCTTAACAGATGACAAACTTTAGAAAGTTCCCCTTTAACACCAATCTGCATACCATACTATCAGTTATTGAGCACCATAATATAACCCTAAGGTACTCCCAAGTCAAACAACGTGAAACAATAGCTTTGAATAATTAACAACCAAGGGAAGCGCTTGAATAATTAATGAAAGGAAAGTGCGGGTGTTGGCCTACCAAGCCTCGATTGAAATGGCACATTTGTTGCGTAGTAACGACATCAGACATCGGTCTCACAACTCATGAATGACCATTTGTTTTCAATGAAAGCGACAACAACAACAAAATACAACAACAGCAAATACACTGAATTTTGGATCTGTTTGGAATAAAAAGTATTCGAACGATTCATGCTTGCTCATGTGTATCAAAATTGTGCTCAAATACAGTTTCTTTTGAAATTACGAAATTACACAACAAATCGTCAAAACCACAAATAAAGAATGGGAAATTCGGCATCTGGCCAAATTACCTTTTAATTTAAACTCATTCAGATGAAAAACAATTAGCATGCTAATTCCGGCAAAATTAGAACCTTGAGAATTCATCTTACGCTTTCCTCCTTGCAATGCAGGTGGATGAATTGCACATAAAATGCAGCGGAATAAATTCCTCATTCCCCCTTTTGAAACTTGAACCTTCCTCAATGTTTTCATCCCTTTAATATTCTCTTATCACAAACACCAAAAGTGGAGATTTACGAAGACAGATTTTGTAACAATATCCACACGCACAACTTGAAGAAAATGTTTTGAAATGGCGTCACACATCTGTAACCCATATGATATATAGAAATACAAAACCTTCAGAAGAAATGACGTCAAAATATCTTATTTTATTGCGTAATGAAACTTCCACAAAGTATCAATGATTTTATCGTAATCAGATTGTCAAATGAAATAAAAAATTCCTTGCTATTAGGTTTTTCATAAAAAGAACACAGACAAATATTTCGGTGGTCATTCAAGTGTAAATGTGTATGCATTCGTGTCAACTTCAAACTAAATTTTTCCATGTCTTTCTGCTCATAGGTGCTCCTTTAGAGCAACAGTTGAACGCATAAATTCAAACACAGTTTATAAAACTCGGAATGATTGGAGAGAGTTTGAAATGATGTGAGATAGATGTGGAAAGAAATTGATATTATTTATAAGAAATTAATATTATACATAAGAAATTGATATTATATATAAGAAATTGATATCTGTGCATGAGGCAAGCAATCTTTCCGAACAGGAACATTAGCAATATAAATTTAGCAGAAAAGCAAAGAACATCTTGAAAAGACTCAAAAATGTAATTAACATTTAGCCATGGAATATATTGAGAAATCGACGTCAAATGAATTCAATAAAAAAAACAAGAAAGCCATAATAATAAAGATATTAATAAAAGATGAAAAGAAAACTGCAAAGCTGAAAAATGCATAAATGTGAATGACATTTAGCAAATTTGTCTGTGTTTTGTGGTATTTGGAGTCTTATTTGACCACCTTTCCGATGGTCAACTGTTTATACCTGATCAAATTAAAAAGATATCCAAAAGCCAATGGACATTCATGCCTTTAACGTAAGATAATAAAATGATTTGATGGAAGAAAACAGATGGAATTAACTTGCTATGCCGCAAGGAATGTATTATATGCAAAGATTGATTTACAATAGAACACAAGCAGGTAGCAATCATTGATGAAGGAATTAAATTAGAGGCTTCATGAAAAAGAGTGGTGATGTGCAATAGCAGAAGCGAGGATAAAGGCGCTAAATTGGGGGCTTCAGAACAAAGATTAGGAGACTGCATTAGCAGAAGCGGGGATGAAGGAGCTAAATTGGGGGGTGTGGGGAGCTCAGAAAAACGGTTAGGAGACTGTATTGAAAAAGACAATTCTGTCAGCAGAAACCGTAGATTAATTAGCAGGAGAATTATGTGCATTGGTTAAGATAGTGATATTGAAACACATATATGGTTCAAATATAACTTAGAATCGGCGAGAAAGCATCTTGTATGGAAAAACAAAAAAGAAAAAAAACAAAATAAAATGGCTGAATACACGATGAGTAATAAAAATCATTCTAAGAATTAGCTAATCTATCAGTTTTGCTGATTTTACTAGTGAAAATCAAATTATCAAAGCCACAGAATTACATTTATTCAACCGTGGGGAGGGGGAGGGGGTGGAAGAGAAAAGTAGAACAACAAGCTTAAAAAGTATTGTCAACATCAATATGTAAATAACGTACATATAGCCAAGATTGAATGTGGATGGACAAAATCTTCTAAAAATTGCTTACTACGCTGATCTTACATTCTAGTGCAGGCCTTCCCCTCTTTAACATTTCAAGAGAGGCTTTGTCCCAACCGTTCATTTTACTTTATGCCTATAGAATAAGTGACGCAAGTCAAAGCACATGCACTTCCATTTCAACTTCCCACTATTATTGGCTCTGACCAGTCCATATATCCTGACTCTCTCAACGGTGAACGTTTATCGTCCTCTGCGGAGTAGTGAGATATGCATATGAACTGCATCAATCAGTAGGCTGTTTACCGGTAAAGAATAAATAGATTACACAACAGACTTTATAGCACGGTATTAAAATGGCAATACCAAGTTCAAATAAGGCTGACCAGAATAACATAGAATAATTTTTCTACAAACCTTGATTTGTCTTTCCAATGACATGCATTCTTCTCGTAATCTATTGACTTCCTTCTTCAAATTTCCATCTTCCCATTGATAATCAGGTTTAAGAAATCGATCTGCTGTCCAGTTTTCTTTGTCATGTTTTCTAAATGAATAAGTTAGACTTGGCTTTGGCAATACCGCTGGAGGGACTTTTCTTCTCTTATTCTGGGAACGGATCGCATTCTCATTATTTTCTCGAACCCGCGTTGACACTGCCATCGGTGGATTACCATAAAGGTCATGCCTTGGTAAACACACGTAGGACATATCCTTATCTATGGACTGGAGTTCTGGTGTGCTTAATGGTACTGTTCTGCATATGTTTTGTTTGGTTTTACCGAGGTCTTTACCGTCAGAAGAACATCTAAGAACCATACTGGGATCTTTTCTTCGTCTCTTCGGTGAAAGAGATCGTGATCGCCAAAGGTTCTTTGATTGGACTCGCGGCCGAGCTGGAAGTACATGATCAAAGTGCTCCGAAATCGAGAATTTACTTTGCATCGATGATATATTCTCAGGCTGCGAGGTTTGCTCAATCTCGAATGCAGAATATGATATAAATGATCCATCATCAGTTTGGTTTAATCTTGGGTCACAAAACTCATTATCTTTAGAATTGTTAAGAAACCCCATGTGGAAACTGAGGTTGCTCTCAGCAAAGGAAATTTCATTCTGCCAAGGAGAAACAGACTCCTGAAAACTAGACTCAATATTTGCTTTACACTTTGACTGCTTAGGTTCATTTGGCTCAAATTGGCAGGCCAACTTGTCTGACATTTTATTGACTTCGTCCATTGCAAATCTGTCACCTTCACTTTGACTTCCAATGCTGATGTTGTTTTCACTTTCATCAACAGCAAAACTCTCGTCGTAGTTTATGGCTGAGATTTCATTTGGCACAAAAGTTATCTCCGCAAAATCATTTTGAGATACATCATTAGAACTAAGGCACTCATTCTCCTGCAACATCTTACCGTATGCCAATAAATCAGCAACATCTTCAGATGCAACACTTTGAGATGATTCAATCTTCATTGCCTCTTTCATGTCTTCGCCATCAATTTCATTGTTTCCAACTTCTAAAGGTAATTTCATGTCCATGATAGTCGTATTGGAACAATCCAATTCATCAGTACTAGAAGGAAGGAGAAATCCATCACACTGGACCCCTCTGCTAACTGATTCTGGAACTGCTAAGACTTCTTCAATGGGAGTTTGCTTTGAATTTTCATCGACAGATGACGTCTCGATCTGGTGGTGATTGAATTCCAAGGGATCCTGGAAAAGCTCCTTGCCAGCAACACATTCACAAGAACTGGGTGCATCTGAAACATCACAAATTCTGAGCAAGAATTCATTTGGAGGTTTCCTGCTTTCATCTTCCCTTTTTTCAAACCTTTTTATAAAAATGTCAATGAGATCACCAGGCCCATTAAACGCATCAAACTCAAATGGGCTCATTGTTTCATTGGTAGATGGACAAAGTGTGGTTGACATTGTAGCATTTAATTCATCCTTTATACTTTTCTTCGCTTCCAATGTAGCCTCCTGTACAATCCTATCAGCAAACCGAAACAGAGACTCAACAGAAGGCTGATTGACCTCGCTCTCGAGACTGTTGTCTGGCAACATTGTTGTGTCATTGAACGTAGTAGCTAATTCATCCATGTGGAGATCTTCTTTTGGCACATAAGCAGATGAAACGTAGTCTTCGTACTCCAATCGTTCCTGTAAAAATGTGAAAATTTGTATATGAAAGACAATAAAAGCACGGTCCGTTTGCAAAAAATTAACACGACTAAATATTGGAAGGAATGGACAATATTATATCTATACCCAATTTGTTTGTCTGGGATATAGACACATGCGCCTCTCCATAATAATATATATAATAATATACCCTATACCCGGAGAGAAGCGTACCCTATACATATACCCTATACGCTATACCCGAATATATATATACAGTATATATATATATATATATATATATATATATATATATATATATATATATATATATATATATATATATATATATATATATATATATATATATATATATATATATATATATATAATGTATATATGCCTATATAGATAGAAATATTCTCAATAGAAGACAACATGTAAAAAGTCCCTTACTAAGTAAATACTTGGTTTCAAAATAAAAAAGCAAAATAAGGAAATGAAAAATTGCTATGATGACCATCAGACAATGTGTAATCAATAGTTTGTTCGAGAATGACTCACCAGGAGATCATCATATTCACGAATTCTCGGTGTCTGAGTTCCTTCATCAGTCTGCAACCTGGATGTCATTCCACTATCATTTTGAGACAGGCTTCTATCCAAACGCGGTGACATATACTTGCTGCAATCAAATGACAAATCGCGTGGTAAATACTAAGTCAGAAATTGTAGTAGAACAGTTGTAATCGAGCTGAAATGTTAAAACGGTTTAGAAAGTCAGAGTTTTAAAGTTAACATTAATGCAGTGAAAGGAAAGAAATAAAAGCTAAGTAAAAAAAAACAGCGAACAACAATGAAAATAACTGCAAACAAGCATTTTATTGGGAAAAAATGCAATCCTAGCATTGGTTGATTCCTATTTCACGCTCATGTTGATTTATAAAAGCACATTTGTTTGTAAAGCAAAGAAAGTCGGCAAATAATGGTTAGATTAAAAGCATAGATATATCATTAATTCTAATCAGCATTTTTGAGGAATTACCAAGGGAAGAATAAATGAACAAATAAAATACGAATTAGAATCAAACTGAAGAAGGTATAAATGCAACAAATAACAAATGATAACTAACTGCCATGGGATATCATCTTGATCTGCATCAGTTTGAGTATGTTGTTCCTTGTGAATAACAACGTTGTCTTGTAAAGCTGTAAAAACTGGCTCCTGATGGTAGCCAGAGACAAAATTCAGGATTTAATTTCAGGAAATAGTAATAGTGAGCTCAACATCGTTCTGTGGTAAATCAAAATTCAAAGTAACAAATAAAAACTAAGAATAAAATACAAACATCATGAAGGAAAACATATCTCAAATTAATTTATTAATTCACTCATCCATTCATTAATGAATTAAGCAACTAACTAATTAACTAATGCATTAATTAGTCACTAATTAATTTGTTCATTAACTGATTCGTTAAATTATTCATTTATTCCATTATGCTATAGAATCAACACATAAATAATCAATCAGTTCATTCATTAATCAACTCATTCACTCATTCAACTTAATCTAATTTACTAGCAACACATTCTTTTTCACAACTTCCTTGTACGATTTCAGCATATCATAAATCAATAATCTCATTTGTAGAATAAATCCATATCTATACACGGCCAATGGTAATAACATTATTAAAGAGATTGATCGGTTTTGGTTGATGACAAATTCTTCAATATTTCCAAACAACCTAAGAGATTAAGACCTTGATACAAAAACGCGAGACGAAGATAAGCTGTTTACCATTGAACGATTTCTCAGAGCCTCCAATTCAAGCTGCAAACTCCTTTTCTCTTCATCAAGATATGTAATTTCCTTAACGCAATTCAATCAAGAAAATTTACAGAATAAACATACAGAATACCTCTAAATAATATTTGGAACGTGCAAAAATCAATGGTTTAAACTAACGTGTAAATTAAAAGTAATCAGTAAGGGCGGTTCAACTCAAACAGAGGCTAACCCTGTTCTGGTCACACGTCCCATGCAATCATCTGAAAAAAATCATGTTTACCCTGCATGCTGATATTTATCAAGACTATATCTACTCAAAATAACTCCTCGACATAAACAGCGTATGTTTACCTGATTGAAAGACCCTTACAAATAAATTTTTGACCCAAACTTCTGCAATCACATTAAATTGCCTTCTTGAAAATCAAACAGCCTCCTGTCGGAGGTACGAGGCACGTAGGAACCACTGCTCTAAAATTATTATCGATCAATCGATCAGCAATTTGCATCCATTTTAATTAGTTTATACTGAACAATAGAGAATATTTGTACACACAGAGACTTTCTTAAGCATTTCATTTCCCATCTCAATCTACTGCACTAATTTCTCATTTCAATCTTTCGCATTAATTTCCCATTTCGGTTGCATGTATTCATTTCCAAAACTTTTTTGCGTCATACCTCAGCTATTGAGTTCGGTAGATTATAGACTACATTTCCAACAAGATCTCTTGCATACTGCAAAAAATGATTAAAAATAATCATATCTAATCAGGGCAGTCTTGGTAAGGAAAGAGAAAACAATCCCTCCGAAAAATATAGCATATTATCAAAGAATTTTATTGCATTTTGTAAAATGAACTATTCACGAAAACAGAATTGACAAACATAAATTTGCCATTCCAGTAATGGTCTACTTACCGTTGAAAAGAAGCTAAATTTATGTAATCTTTGTATATCAAAAAGTAAATACTGCAAAAAAATACTGCAGCAATATATTCTGCACTGTGACATCAATATTCAAATGCTAGATAATTTTCAAAATATTGCAAATACAGAGGAAGTTACAAGGAGATGGGAATGTCAAAAATTTTGAAAACTTACCTTTTCAATTTTTACGCTCTCTAGCTTATATTCAAGTTCAATATTCAACTTTTCAACTTCAACAAGATGCTGAAATAATATTACTTTATATTTTTAATAATCCAAAAAAACCAAACATAAAAGAGTTCAAAAAACAAGGACAACAAATAATTTTAATTCTGGTTGAATTAAAACAAATATCAGTTTTCTAAAGCATAAAGTGACTACAAAGTGCTAATGAATTCATTATTTTTAAGGTTTGAAAATCATTTCAGTGCCAGGATTAATGAAGGAAAGTTGGGAGATAGCTGTATAAATGAACTGAGGATTATTTAAAGAACTATAGTTTTAACCGCAAATAAAAAAGAACTAACTCATTACTACTCATAAAGCTATTTGTATAAAATAACATAATCTAACCTTTTTCACTTCCTCTAATTCCAAGACTTTCTCTTCCAAAAGTTCTTTTTCATTTCTGGATAATTCTCCTTTCTGACAAGAATTCAAAAAACAAACAGTCATCCCTAAAAGTTGTGTGTCGTCACGTGTCATTTCAAATCAAAACAAGAGTGCTAAAGCAATTGACATTGAAAACAATGAAATTCCTTAATGTGAAACTGACTTCAATGTTCTCTTGGATTTCTGTGCCACCTTAAGCTTGAAATATCACCCATGTACAATGTATGCAAGATCGTTCCTGAGTTGTTTCGTTAATTTTAGTCATTCTTCATTCAAAACGTGGGTTAATCTCCAACTTTAATTCTCGCCTTACCTTCTCGTTTTCATATTTCTCTAGCTTTTGCCTTAGTATATTATTAGCACTTTCCATTTCTTCAACAACCTGCAAAAAATCAAGATTCATTTCAAAGAGCACATATTTAGCAAAACATCGGAAAACCATATCTATGTATTCTTAGATTTATTTTGAATTAAAAATCTTCAAAAAACAATAACTGATAAAGGTAGAAAGAGCTTCTAGTGAACTATGAAAGAATATGGAAAAGAATGAAGCTTTTCAAAAAAAATACCTGTTGAGTCTTGATCAGACGTTCACTTTGAGCTTTAGTTAACTGCTTCAAATTTGCGTTGTCTACTTCAAGAGCTTTTTCGTCGTCTAGCAAAAAACAAAAAAAATCGACTGTTGCTTAATCGTTGTCAGGATAGGCAAAAATAGGGGCTCCATCAGTCAATTCAAGAAAGACAACTGCAAATTACAGTTATTTCTACAGCCTCAATAGAAACGTATCGTCTATTGTCTGCTGCTTTGCTACTTAAAATAAACTCAATTGGTGTCATGTCAGTCAACTTCACATGGGGTTAAATTATATTCCAAACTGCATTCAAAGAACAACAAAATGAACAATACAATTTACCTTTGAAAATATCTTCAATGCTCAACAATTGCTTTTCCTCTGATTTATATTTTTCTTCAGTTAACAAGGCAATTTGTTGATCCTGAAGAAATGATGGCCAGCAAGTTAAACGCTACAGAATAAGTTATTGTGCGTCGAACGCCAATCAAACAGGAAAACTCACAAAAACTGTTTAGGAAAACTATTAGCATCACTGCAATGTTCATTAGTTTACTGCTTACAGAAAATGTTCGATAAACAGAGTCGATTCTATCAGTCCTCTATATTTCAATTTATGTCATGTGATCAATACTGAATCACTGCTAAGTGATCAATACTGAATCACTGCTAAGTGATCAATACTGAATCACTGCTAAGTGATCAATACTGAATCACTGCTAAGTGATCAATACTGAATCACTGCTAAATGAAGCACTGAAAGATACTAAAGCACAGTTTCAACAATTCGATGAATAAGAGAACAATACAACTATAGGTCTATTTTCTTCGCAAAAAATAAGTTACAAAGATGCCTAAGAAACACAAGGTTTGGCAACCGATTATAGAAGAAAGATTGCAATCTCAATTCCCAACAGCTACAAAAAAGTTATAAAAAACGATAAAAATAATAATGACTATGATACGTATACATGTATATATATATGTATATATAAATAAATTATATATATATATATATATATATATATATATATATATATATATATATATATATTTATATATATATATATTTATTAATACGATTATATCAAAGAAGTAAGTTTACCTTGTGCAAGAGTTCATTTTTGATGTTATTATACTTGAAAAAACAGAGAAAATGAGATGTACTGAAGTGTGAAATGAAGCTGATTACTAATGAGGATATGAAAGATTGACACTTTAGGATGCAATTGATAAAAAGATTAGCGTGCGCAAAGTATTACGGAATTGATCAATTATTAATAGGAACATCTGTGAAAGATGCAGTATGTTTTGATTCTAAGTTTGATTTGATGAGAAAACGCTTAAAAGACAAATAATTAAGATGATATGTGGTTTTCAAAGATTAAAAGTGGCAAGTAGAAAAATATCCCAAATCATTGAAGACGTTGACCTAAGGTTGGAGTTATTAAAAAAATCATTTGCACTCAGTTGAAAGTAACATTATGAAGGATGGATTTTGAGCTGGTATGAAATCTTTCAACCACAAAATATAAAACAGGCAATTATGAAATGAATCAAAAGCAATTGCAGCATATAGTTAAATAAAGATAAATCCAAAAATTGTAATTCACTTATACAACTTTATGAATGAACAAAGAGTGAATTTTTCATGAAGAAAATCTCTCATTTTATGCAATATCATTTAATTCTATATTTAAGAAAACTTCTTTTAAATAAAGATTCATCAGTGCGACGCTTCGGAGGAAGGGAGAAGAAAAGTCAATACCTTACAATCCATTTCTTTGATTTGTCTATTCATATCCCTCTCTCTGGATTCCGAGGCCCTTATGTCCTATTGATTGAACATAAAAACACAAAACATCAGTAAACTCTATAAAACAAGAATTCAAAAAATAGAATAAAAATTTTCATACCAGAGTAGAATTTAATTTTTGCATAAATTAGAATCAAAGTGCATAATTAGATAGTTGCACAACATATGCATAAATTAGAAATATGCTGCATAAGTAGATAATTGCATAAATTATGACATCAGATAGATATAATTGTTCATTGCAGAAGATGTCAGAATCATGTTATTAAATAAAGCTTTAACAATTTTAGAAATATGGCATCATTCATATAATCCACAAATGTGACATAAGAGGTTTCATTTAAGTTGGCAACTTATGACAATGATTACCTTTTCATTCAGTTCAATCAAATCTAGAGCTTTCTCGATAGCACTTTTCTCTCTTTTTCTAAGATTATTTTGCTGCAAAATGATTAATGAAGTGCAATCAACAAAAAATCAATTGATCTGACTAGAATCCAAATAAATACCAATTCTAATTATGATTATCCAAATAAGAAAAAAATTTCTTGTCCACTCTTGCTTTCAATAGGATCTTAATACGTTAGTAGCTATACTGTACATAAGCCATAAGTCATAAGGTACATAAGCCATAAGTCATAAGGTACATAAGTCATAAGTCATAAGGTACATAAGTCATAAGTCATAAGGTACATAAGTCATAAGTCATAAGGTACATAAGTCATAAGTCATAAGGTACATAAGTCATAAATAAGTCAAAAGGTACAAATGATATACATACTCTGTTTATCTGGAGCTCTTTCAATGCAATGCGAACAGAGACTGCATCACAATCAACATCATCAACGTCCTAAAAGTAAGAATAAAATTAGCAAATCAAATCCGGATTGACTTATTCAAAGATAATTCCATTCTTTTGAAGAGAGGTATTCATTAACCCATGCAAACGTGCATTAAAATCAATCAATTAAGGTTCATTTAACATCTACTTTTCCATTAATAAATGAGCAAAAACATACAAACACACACAAACACACACAAACACACACAAACACACACACACGCGCGCGCGCATATGCACGCACGCACATACACGCGACACAATATTTACAAAAATTAATAGCAACAAAATTCAGCAAGGTAGAAAACATTTTTGATTTGTAAAACTTTACTCTCAATCACCTGGCTAAGCCCAAGTTTGTCGTCATCTGTCAGCTGCCACGATTCAAGCTCAGGTGACTTTGCCTGCCATCAACAGAAAGTTTTGATTTGAGAAAAACTTTACCGCTTAGCCATTACGAAACAAGACACTATAGTTTCATCGTGAAAATAAAATTTAACCATAAAACTCAACATTGTCAAAACCTTCAGTTGCTACTTTCTCCACTTCATGCTGTTTACTACAATGCCTGCCAAAAGTAGTTGGAACAACCACATAATTGTACGAATTTCCAATTCCTCTCACTATTCCGTGACACCAATTAAAATGTTAACCCCTCCCCCCTTAAACAATGTTGATTCGATAGCGAAAACACCACAGCATTCTACAGATGCATCACTTTTGCCCTCAGGGTTGGTCATGTTTGCCCCATACAACAATGTTCGACGGGGGAGAGGTGGTGCTATAGGAAGTCTACAGTGTAAATCATATCACGTGTTCCTAGATTTTTGGCAGGCATTGTACCTCATGTGATCTAGGTCTGTGAAGGAGACTACTTTTGAAGAATCAAGATTTTTGCTACTTCAATTCAAAATTTCCTTATCTATAATCAGCATCAAAATTGAAACTTAGATTTCATAAAAGAAAGTCATATACAGTGAATTTTTTTCATTGCCAAGTATTCACACAACTCACCCTGAATTTTTCTTCCAATTCTGCGACTCGGAAATCAAGAAGATCTCTTTGCTCTTCGACATCGACTAGATTCTAAAACAAAAATTCTCTCCATCATTTCCTTTGTTTTGGGCGTATTAATAGCATGCTTCATAAGTAATGGACACAATAAACTGCTTATCCAACTAAAGTCACTCAGCCGGTAAAATTAATGCTGTAAACAATGATCCAGAAAAATCTCTTGATACCTGTGTCACACGTGCTATCTCGATGTTTTTGGCTAGCACTTCTGATTCAATGCTGATGAGCTATAAGAAACCGAAAAAGGGGTTATGACTTTGAAAAAGAACCTTATGTGTTTAAAGATGACGAAGGAAATGGATGGCAATTAATATCAGATAAGATACCTTCTCATGTAGTGTCTTGTTTGCACTTCTCAATCGAATCTTTTCTTCTGCTAGTTGATCATGTCGGGTCTCATGAATATTGTTATTGTTCTAAATTCATAAAAACAAATGAACTGCTAAAGCTGAGTACAAAAGGCGATAAAAATAGGACATTCAAGGTTTGATGTAACCGAATATTCGTTCTGAACCAAATACGTTTATCCATAGACACAAAATGAATAGTTCAAAAACAAATTGATGGAATTTGAAAACAAACCTCCACTTGCTCGTTTTGTGTTTCTTCCAGCTGATTCTCGAGGTCCTGTATTTTTGCTTGCGACACGAGTAAATCTGACTGAAGGGCATCTATTTGCTGGAAAATTTCAGAGATATGTGAAGCAAATTACTATGAGTAAACTGCAACAATACGGTACTTTTATCAGAACTTCGAAGTCATGTTCTGAGATCTTCATTGCAAAGGAATATGAGACCGAAAAACTGCAGAGATTGAGCAACATTTTCGGACAAAAATACACAAGCGGGTAGAACAATCGTTTGCAATAACACCGATGTGCAAAAATGAAAAGCATGTCGTTAGATAGAGAGAAATAAAATAATTATTTCACCCTTGCTTCTTTAAATTAACGTAGGGCAATAATATGAGCATGATAACATTGAAGGAGACATGCATTGAAATGTCCAAAAATTGCAGTATAACGGGGAAAAGAAGGTTTTCTTACTAATTGCATTCTATCTGGATCAATATGACCTCCAACTTGGCTTTGCAACAATGTATAAGCCCTCTCAATTTCCAATTTCTCTTTTAGAAGCTGCTTATATCTGTCCTCATGCTGGCTAGTCTGCTTTGATTCATCAAATGAAACCTGTGATGTGGAGAGAACGAAGTGAATAATTGAACTAGCCTATGCAATCAAGAGAGGTACACGGGAAATTAAGCTATTCAGCAATAAGAAGTTTATAGATAAAGACCTCTACCATCCAGAAAAGCTTTCCGGTAAGAGAGATAACAAGAGTACAGGCAGAGTTATTAAGCATAATAATAATAAAGATCATAAATGAATCTTGCACGTTGTTTATTGTTTAAGATTACGTGTTTAAGATTAACAAACACACTTTGATCTACTACCTCTTCAGAATCAGTTACTACAATCGTCATTCTCTTGTTCATCGTTTATTCTAAAGTTCTACCATCAAGTTTCGCTTCACTCACAAATCTTGTGGTCTATATATCCGATCCAGACAAACGTTATTCTGTTAACTCATTCTCTCAAACGTTTTAGGACCTCTATAGCTTTTTGTAAACAATTCAATTATGTACGATTGAACATGAGACATTTTACAACAGCTTGACATAGCAGCATTCTTACAAATAAAATACCCCGCTGTGGACATTGAGACTTATCCGTTTTCAAAGCAAACGAAAGTAGAGGAACAATAACATGGATGTTAATTCAATTCAATTCAATTATCTTTGGGCATTTTCACAAGACATTGCAGCAGAGAGCTCGTAGAGAGATAACATACGTTTTACTACTAAGTACATGTAAATCTATATGACACTATGTCACGAGTATGTGTTCTGTTTCCTTACAGACCAGGATATTGACTTTTCCCTTGTTGTTGTTATCAATGATAAAAAAATAATAACTCTTTACCTCGAATTCCTTTAAAGTAAAATCATTTAGACTTTCTGGTGTAGTTGATAAATTATCATCGTCTATTGCTGATCCATTTAAACTATCTGGTGACGTTGATACCCTTCCATTCTCCTTAAAGACACATATTCTCTGATAAGTGGATGGTTAAGAATTTTTGTGTGAAGGAAAGATAGCAAGAGGGAGAGGAGATCTGAAAGTATCTTCAGATTTCATCGACGGCATGGTTATCAAGCAACGTACAGGGCTTGAAGAAAACATAAGACCTTTTTAAACAGGAATATGATTTCAAACGCACATTGAAGCATTTGGAATAAAGTTGGAATTCTGCAAATACCAATTAGTAGTTAATTTGATAAATGAAAAACATAATTGACTTAAAATACCTTTCGTTTTCGTCTTGATTTTAACTTTAACATCCGCTCCCGCAAAACATCGATTCTTCGATCTTTGTCCTAAGTAAAAGCCAATTTCAATTCCAAAGATGTCTGACAAACATACTTAAATGAATTGACAAATGGAGTTACTTAAATCAATAATAGAGAAAAGGGCAGGGAAAAGAAATAGCTTTTTTTTTCAAGGAGAGCAACACGACTATCCGCGGTAAAATTTTACGCTCTACAAAAGTAAAGTGGATATTCTCATCTTCGGAACACCAATTCGAAATGAAAATCTGTCCATAAAGGATGAGCCATCTGAATTAATGTACTTCAAAAACGATTTTCAGATTTTGTATGGCTAAATCGAGTAAAAGTTTTATTACACAAAATCTAAACGAAATATCGATATGCTCTATCGTTGTCAAGCTTAATATACGTTCAAAATTTAACATCCAGTTCATTAGGACAGAATGTACATGCAGTCAAAATGGACTGTATCACGTAATTCAGTTCATTTCTAAAAGCTCGTCTTATCCACCACCACTACTTTATTCAAAAACCTTATCTTTAAAAATAGACCCCTTTCAAGATAAAATCCAGCATATTAAGACTTAAATAACCAACTATTCCATCTTTCTAAGCCTAGTGAATAAATTATTTATGGTGATGCATCAAACAGCAATAAAATGGTAAGAAAACAACAAGAAGCCTACCACGGCTTGTTGCCTGAGTTCATAAATTATCTGCAGCTGCTCTTGCATTGCGCCTTGTAAATGATCTATTTCTTCTCTCTGAGTTTAAAAACAAATAAATTTTGATAAATTTCAAATAGCATCAAATCTAACCATAAAGAGCAGGGATATATATATATATATATATATATATATATATATATATATATATATATATATATATATATATATATATATATATATATATATATATATATATATATATATATATATATATATATATATATATATATATACAAATATATATGTATATATTTAAACATATACAAGTATCAAGGCAGAAAGATAAAACATATTTCACTATACAATTAGTTTTACACTCTAGTTGGTCTTTGGCTTTAAAGCTTTAATATGATTTTGAATAATAGTTCCTATCATTCGTAGACGCTGAAGACAATAACAGAAGAAGGATTATCTTACGTTGATTTCCGTTTCATTTTGAACTTGCACTTTCGATTTCAATTTTGACAGTTCCTTGTTCTTTCTGCTAATTATCTCATCATATGTCTTCAGTTTCTCTTTCTAGATGGAAAAGACAAAATTTGATAAGCACCATAATTGTATCCAGATATTTTCAGTCATAATAATCATAATTAACAATAGAAGATAACGTAGTTTCAGGGTATAGCATATAACATAACAATGATTCTAGATCTGGACCTCCTTATGAAATTATCTCTAATTAAGAGCATTCCCCATTCTAAACATAAACAATAAGAGGCTCACACATCTCTAAAAACAAGCCAGTTCAATCTACACTGTTCAAAACAAAACAAATGTGAGGATATCAGAAATATCAGCTGTCTTTGGGAGGGGGTAGGGAATAACCCAATAATCTTGAAAGATCAAACATGTCATCATTTTTAAAGGAATGGTGGAAGACTTAGAACACTCCTGCAATTTGGATCAAAGTACCATGAGGTTTTCATTAGTTTATTTGCCATAATAGTTGCTTACCAATGATAAAATTTCTTGCTGCTGATCAACAATTCTCTCGTCTTTCCTCTTGTTGCTTTGCACAAGTTCCATATTCTTCTCTCCTAATCGTTTGGTTTTCTGTTTGGCAGGTTCTCTTTCATTTTTCAAGTTCTCGAGTTCATTGACCTAAAACACATCATGAAATGTACTAACGTGTATTATTTCTTTGTAAACACGTGCCTTCCTTTACTAGATGTATCAATAGTTTACCACGATTGTCCGTACACCCATATTGGGGCTTCAATCATTAACAAAGACAGCAGCTTTTCTTATTAGTACATCTCTTGTGTCGGATAATCTCAGAACATATGAACAGACAGTTCAAAATACATAGCACACTATAAAAATGAAACAATAAAAATCAAACATCAAACAGTCAAAGAACTAGTTGCTACAAAGTGAAAATATTTCGTCTCACAAAAGTAAAACTACAAGAAACCTGAATCGATGAAAACGCCAACATCAACAATATTTTGATGAATATCTTGTCGGAAACGGAAGAAGAAACGCAAAATTATTACAAACGGACATCATAGGCCATGGTTTGTGTATCTAAGGACTCACAAAAGACAAAAACATACAATTGATTAATCCCCATTTTGCCGTTCAAAAGATTTCGTCTCATTGCGCCAATTATGATCATTCCAGCATACAATTGACTAAATCCCGTGGAATCCTCTACACTTTAACAAATAAATAGTGCCGGGATGATAAGTATGCGACAAAGGAGAAAATTAAATATAGCTAAGCTCGATTAGAATTTGTAAAGAAGAGTGCTCTAGAGATGGAAATTGCTATCGTTACATTTACTAATATATTTATATCTGCTATTTCCTACTAAAGTTATAGCATGAAATGATTTGGAAGCTGCTAAATCGATACTTTACATAATTTATCATATCCACGTATTTATCAAAAGCTGTTCTGGACTTTATCAAATAAGCAATGAAATGAAAATCAGTTTAGAAAAAAATAGAAGCATATCTTGCCATCCTTTTCTTTTATACAAGTATCGCCTATTCTTAGTCAAATATACGGGGTTTTGTTCAAGAGAAAAGCTTACTCTATTCGCACAAAACTATTGTAATACCATATTAACTATTTTCATTCTGTTGTACTAACTATTGCTAATTGATTAATCATAAGTATATCATTAGGAGATTGAGATAAAAACTATAGATAGTTCATAAAATCACAAAGCCAAAATAGATCAAATTTGATAAAACAGGTAAACATATAAAGAGAACGGCACATTAGTTTCTGTCTTCTATAAATCCTTCAGCAATCTTTAGTTATTCAAAATTTTCCAACAGCCTTGACTGCATACCATTCAACCAACTTACAAAATTATTTGCAAAATTTGCCACTAGCCCTGAGTTTTATGTAATTTCATGAAAATTAAATAAGAATCAAATTAGAGATGTATCAATGAAGAAGAAAGATGGTAAGAAACTGGACGAATGACTAACTAAAAACGATTTCTATAATTATT
This sequence comes from Mastigias papua, assembly GCA_964019165.1. NCBI lineage: Eukaryota > Metazoa > Cnidaria > Scyphozoa > Rhizostomeae > Mastigiidae > Mastigias > Mastigias papua. The sequence continues at coordinate 333,192 of OZ025284.1, read as the reverse complement.
CCGATTACATGAAAACAAAACCAACAAAAAATGCTGTCTCTCACCAATTCCGATTACATGAAAACACAACCAACAAAAAATCCTGTCTCTCACCAATTCCGATTACATGAAAACAAAACCAACAAAAACTCCTGTCTCTCACCAATTCCAATTACATGAAAAAAAACCAACAAAAAATCCTGTCTCTCACCAATTCCGATTACATGAAACAAAACCAACAAAAAATCCTGTCTCTCACCAATTCCGATTACATAAAAAAACCAACAAAAAATCCTGTCTCTCACCAATTCCGATTACATAAAAAAAACCAACAAAAAATCCTGTCTCTCACCAATTCCGATTACATGAAAAAAAACCAACAAAAAATCCTGTCTCTCACCAATTCCGATTACATGAAAACAAAACCAACAAAAAATCTTGTCTCTCACCAATTCCGATTACATAAAAAAAAACCAACAAAAAATCCTGTCTCTCACCAATTCCGATTACATAAAAAAAAACCAACAAAAAATCCTGTCTCTCACCAATTCCGATTACATAAAAAAAACCAACAAAAAATCCTGTCTCTCACCAATTCCGATTACATAAAAAAAACCAACAAAAAATCCTGTCTCTCACCAATTCCGATTACATGAAAAAAAACCAACAAAAAATCCTGTCTCTCACCAATTCCGATTACATAAAACAAAACCAACAAAAAATCCTGTCTCTCACCAATTCCGATTACATAAAAAAAAACCAACAAAAATCCTGTCTCTCACCAATTCCGATTACATGAAAACAAAACCAACAAAACATCCTGTCTCTCACCAATTCCGATTACATAAAAGAAAACCAACAAAAAATCCTGTCTCTCACCAATTCCGATTACATAAAAAACAACCAACAAAAAATCCTGTCTCTCACCAATTCCGATTACATAAAAAAAACCAACAAAAAATCCTGTCTCTCACCAATTCCAATTACATGAAAACAAAACCAACAAAAAATCTTGTCTCTCACCAATTCCGATTACATAAAAAAAAACCAACAAAAAATCCTGTCTCTCACCAATTCCGATTACATAAAAAAAAACCAACAAAAAATCCTGTCTCTCACCAATTCCGATTACATAAAAAAAACCAACAAAAAATCCTGTCTCTCACCAATTCCGATTACATAAAAAAAACCAACAAAAAATCCTGTCTCTCACCAATTCCGATTACATGAAAAAAAACCAACAAAAAATCCTGTCTCTCACCAATTCCGATTACATAAAACAAAACCAACAAAAAATCCTGTCTCTCACCAATTCCGATTACATAAAAAAAAACCAACAAAAAATCCTGTCTCTCACCAATTCCGATTACATGAAAACAAAACCAACAAAAACTCCTGTCTCTCACCAATTCCGATTACATAAAAGAAAACCAACAAAAAATCCTGTCTCTCACCAATTCCGATTACATGAAAAAAAACCAACAAAAAATCCTGTCTCTCACCAATTCCGATTACATAAAACAAAACCAACAAAAAATCCTGTCTCTCACCAATTCCGATTACATAAAAAAAAACCAACAAAAAATCCTGTCTCTCACCAATTCCGATTACATGAAAACAAAACCAACAAAAACTCCTGTCTCTCACCAATTCCGATTACATAAAAGAAAACCAACAAAAAATCCTGTCTCTCACCAATTCCGATTACATAAAAAACAACCAACAAAAAATCCTGTCTCTCACCAATTCCGATTACATAAAAAAAACCAACAAAAAATCCTGTCTCTCACCAATTCCGATTACATAAAAAAAACCAACAAAAAATCCTGTCTCTCACCAATTCCGATTACATGAAAAAAAACCAACAAAAAATCCTGTCTCTCACCAATTCCGATTACATAAAAAAAAACCAACAAAAAATCCTGTCTCTCACCAATTCCGATTACATAAAAAAAAACCAACAAAAAATCCTGTCTCTCACCAATTCCGATTACATGAAAAAAAACCAACAAAAAATCCTGTCTCTCACCAATTCCGATTACATGAAAAAAAACCAACAAAAAATCCTGTCTCTCACCAATTCCGATTACATGAAAAAAAACCAACAAAAAATCCTGTCTCTCACCAATTCCGATTACATAAAAAAAACCAACAAAAAATCCTGTCTCTCACCAATTCCGATTACATGAAAACAAAACCAACAAAAAATCCTGTCTCTCACCAATTCCGATTACATAAACAAAACCAACAAAAAATCCTGTCTCTCACCAATTCCGATTACATAAAAAAAACCAACAAAAAATCCTGTCTCTCACCAATTCCGATTACATAAAACAAAACCAACAAAAAATCCTGTCTCTCACCAATTCCGATTACATGAAAAAAAACCAACAAAAAATCCTGTCTCTCACCAATTCCGATTACATGAAAAAAAACCAACAAAAAATCCTGTCTCTCACCAATTCCGATTACATGAAAAAAAACCAACAAAAAATCCTGTCTCTCACCAATTCCGATTACATAAAAAAAACCAACAAAAAATCCTGTCTCTCACCAATTCCGATTACATGAAAACAAAACCAACAAAAAATCCTGTCTCTCACCAATTCCGATTACATAAAAAAAACCAACAAAAAATCCTGTCTCTCACCAATTCCGATTACATAAAAAAAAACCAACAAAAAATCCTGTCTCTCACCAATTCCGATTACATAAAAAAAAACCAACAAAAAATCCTGTCTCTCACCAATTCCTGGTTTTTTGCTGCAAAACTTTGATTAGATTCATCCAATCTCCGTATTAATGACGTCATTTCTAGCACTTTCCGCTGCAACACACGCTCTGGTGCATTATGGGATTTGCTGGACTGGATACAAAAATAGAATTAGTTGGAAAGGATGTAGCAGATGATGATGAACAGATGATGTAAACAATTGTGCAAGCTGAAAATGCAGCAAATATTCATAATGAATAATTGAGAATTTCTCATAAAAATGATTGCTTCTAGAGTCTACAACTTTAGTATTTGGATAAAAAACTCACAATCTTTGGAGCAAAGCCAGTTGCATACGTAGCCTCGATATCAATTCCACCAATTCCTTTTATCTTCGATTTGCCAGCTCTCTTGTCCCATGAATCTGCTAATTTCAATCTCAAAAATGCATCATCCAAAGATTCTTTTTCCATCTGCAATTTTAAACATGTTCCAAATTCTAGTCCAAGTTTTTTTTCCAGTTCAGTAATTATCTTTTGCATCCCTCTTATCTCTCCCATCTATTAAACAAAACAAAAACTAAAGGTAATTTTAATTTCATTCAATTCCGCACTTTGGTATATTATTTACGGACCTTTGTTTAAAAAATATGGAACATGAAGGACACAAAAAATTAGAGAAGGAAAAGAATGTAAATACAGATGAAAGTCAACGGTGACAATGATGATGAAGGTGATGGCTAGCCTATGCATGGTTGGAGCCCTCCTCATGGTGGTGAGCTGACAGAAAGAGACACTGCCCTTCAGTTTATAGCGATTCATTTCGCAGGTTCAAAGTTAGAGCAGATGTTGACGAGCTGCGGTAAATTGCCCAACCAGCCCCTTTCAGTTAAAGTCAGGCTCAGCAGCTCAGGCTGCAGTTGTGCCAAGAATCTGTTTGGGGTAACAGATTTAATTGAGTGTAGCCGACTCAATCAGATAATGTTAATAATAATTATTGTGGTGATGATTATGATGATGATAATTTTCTGCTTTTCCTTATAAATTGCTCATACGCGTAAGTAATTCACGCAGTTAAAAACAATGCGACCACTCGTAAGGTCAAAGCGTTTACCTGTCGCATGTTGTCCTGGGACGCATCCCGCTTTATTTTCGATAATGCTGCATTGTACTCTCTATAGAGTCTACGAATTTCCTCGGCCTTATTTGCATCGGAATCTTTAGCAATTCTTAAATCTTCTCTGAGCTTTTTATTCTCTGAGGCCATCATAAAATAGTCAGTCTCCATTTGTCTCCTTCCCGTATCAAATTCGTAACCAATTTCATTACGCGCTTCGTCTCGAAACTTGTCTGCCAGCGTATTTATCAAATGCTCCTTCTCATACTCGAATTCTGTTCGCAACTGTCGCATTTCCTCGTTTTTCCTTTTTTCCAATTCATCGATCTTTTTGCACGTATATTCATTTGCATATTGTTTGAGCCTTTCTATTTCTCTATCTTTTTCAACCATTAGATTAAACACCAAATCACTCTGTGTTGCGATGGAGTCGCATATCTCCTGTTCTTTTGCAGCTCGTAAATTCGAAACGTTTTCGCGCTTTAGTTCGGTAACATGGTGCCTCTCCTTATTCAAATCATCCTTCAGAGATCGCAAATGATCTCGCATTTGGTCTACAAGGGCATTGCTATATTGAATATCACCCAAACTCTTTGATCTTTGCATTCTCTGCACAAAAGAATCTGCAATATTTGGTTCTGACTTCCATCTTGTTATGCTCGCCATTCTCTGTCTATACATTGATTTGCTAATAGCCACATACTTATTTTATGCAAAACTTGTTCCAATTCATGTAAGGTATCTATGCCATTTCGTTTGTGCAATGATCTATATGTTGGGTTTTCAATTTTGATTATTCAAAAGTCGATGACCGGCCACATCTCAGCTTGAATTAATAACTAACCATTCGTAAAGATTACATGAACAAACAAGTTATAATTTTAATTTAGATTTCCTTCGTGATATAATAGTATATATTTGGCTCAAAACAAACATTATATGCACCTTTTGTTTCCATCACATGACTTTTGACTTGCAAACAAGGTTTGAATTTTCGAGGTACAACATCCGAGCCTCTTTTTCATTGTGACCTCTTTCTGAAAGACGTAGCTATAGTGATATCAATAAAGACATGAGACTCCATTTTGTAAACAAAATATGTCGCGAGCTCAAGCTGAAAGTGTAATAAAAAATATAATCAGAGAAATCGCGCAAGAATGCGCAAACAGACATCAAGTTGTCTCAGAAACACTTGTTGCTTTCATGGTAATTATTCGTGCTAAATTGTCAATTCATTAATGTTGCTTTCGTGTGATGTTGGTACGCCCTTGGCATGTGGACTCATCAATGTTTATGGGAAAGTTACAACCAAATACACCTACTATGTATAGCAATATTGTCATGATTTTCATGTATATGGTATTTGACAACAACACCATCTGCAAAGTAAATCAACGGTTTTGCATGTAGTACACATGCTTGGTTGTCGAATAAATCCCGGATGATGATTTCCTCCCCAAGTTCATATTAGTTGAGTCTTCATTGTCCTGTCAACAGCCTTAAGAATAAAGTAAACATGCAGATAGAGTTGAAAGCCTATAATCTTTGTGTTTCACATGATGATCTAGGTGGTACAAGACGCGTTTTTCAAATTAAGATTTGATATTTCAGGTGAAAGCAGCTGTTTTGGATCCTGACAATGGTTTTAATGTGGATAGAACACTGACAAAAGATGACGTCAAAAGGCTTATAACGGTTTGCAATTTTGCACATTTTATATTACTTATACACATTCTAAATCACTGATAAAATTTCGAAACAAACCATCACATTACCTAACAGATGAAGCTGCTGTGCGATGCATCCAGAATAAATCTTCTGGCATTGACAGCCAGCTGCAATAAATCCAGAAAATAATTTAGGTTTATCAAATAAAGAAAGGAGTGAAAGAAATGCTAATGATTTAAATATGCTAATGAAATGTTAACAGTTAAACTGGTATTAATTTCAGATTTGTGTGGCCAGGCTACTAAATGAGAATGATGCTGCCCTTGATACAATCAAAATGCAAGTTTACTTTGATATGAATTATACAAGCAGAGTTGACTTTCTGGAGGAGCATAGGAGAGTTCTAGAGATGAGACTGCAGCCAATAGCAAGAGAGATAACAGACTGTAGAGCAAGGACCAGAGAAGAACTAGAGGGTGAGTACATTCTGCTGCATTGGATGAAATGTAAAGCATCAGCACATGAGAAAAAGAGTACTATTTGGGGCAGTTTTTGTAAATTGAATATTTTGATAATCTTGATCAGTGGGGAAAATGACTGCTCATTCTTTACATTAAATGTTGTCTGGCTTGAAATAAATAGAAAATTATGTATCTAAGAGAAACTATGACAGAATGTGTTAGAACAGAATGAGTGACAAGAGTGCTAGAGCAGTTACTAGTTTAGTTTACAAAGCCAGAATTGAGCTTTATCAACAAAAAAGAGCAAATAAAGGTGATGCTTTGATAAACAGTCATTTCAACTTTGTGTCATAGACTTTGCCTGTGGTTCTAATTGGAATTACATGGCAATTTTACCATAAACACAGTCCTGAAGTTGATCTCAATAAATGCAATTTATAAGCAAAACTAATTTTAGTGATATAATGCCCATTTTAAAAAAGAAACAAATTAAATGACATGAAGATAAATGGCTTTCTATGATATATTTATTGTCTTTGAACATTCATGTTGAATTTATGAAGTAATATTTTTTGTGATTATCATGTGACATTATCTGAAATATTTTTAAGGTCTGTACAGAAAGATTGTATCATACATTCTTCTGAGATCAGGGCTTGGATCTCCAACTGATATTGCAGCTGTCAGGGAAGCAACAGGTTGATAACTTTACCAATTATTGTATAAAATTATATTGCACTGTGCAGTAGAAACATAAAATTTTGATCTTCCCATTGTATGTAATTATAAGTTATCATACGATTAAAAAATATTATTAACATATCTATTTACATACTTCCCAATGACATAATCTGAGCACAATGATTTATCATCCCTTCCATTATTGTTGTTGGTGCATGTGCTGTTTGCTCCTGCTGATGTGATCTGATGTTGCCAAATCCCACTGACATGCTTTGTGCTCCATGTAGGGGTTGAAATATATTCTCATTCTCTGTGTGCTACCATCTCTTAAATGTCTTGTAATAATTGTTCCTATTTGAGCTATGAGTGCAAATTTTAGTACCCAGCATCATATGTTGTGCATTTGGGGTACACCCACCCCAATGCTTGCAAATTTGTAAAACATTTGCTACTATGTTCCCTTCACCTGAAGATAGAACTGTGAACAACATCCCAGCACAATGACAAGGAGTGCATCTCATTTCATCCATTCTCAAGAAAACAAACATTTTGTATGTTCTCTCTTTCCTAAATGCACCCCTCTCTCCTTTGATATTCTTGGGTGTGGCTCTTAACCATTCAAGGGCCGATGATAATTCTTGATGTATTTGGCATTTGCATTACATCACAGTGAAGTGTGCTCCACACTATAGGTGATAAATACAGACATATATGCATTAATCTCATTCTACTTCAAGTCTGTTGATACCTCATTTTACCCTGAGTAGATGAACAAAAAGCAGTTCATGATCACTTATGGTTAGTGGTACATATATAGACCCCTTGGTTGTTAAAGGGTTAAAATACAGGGTGTAGCTTAAATGCCTTTCAACTCCCGTACCTCTCCACCTTTCAAATACTTTCTATACTTCTACTTATATCAACAGGATAGTAATCTAATGTGAACACAATGTCATTTTCAGCTGCATTGCAAAGTGTATTTCCTCAAACAGAATTGGGGAAATTCATGTCTCTCATCAAAAAGGACAAAGAAAGGCAAATGATAGAGCTTGCTCTCATTACATCAGGAATTCGACTTTTTAACAAGGAATGTGGAAAGGGTGGAGAAGGAATTGATGATTGTAAGTTGTAATTTTAAAGGTACTAATGCTTCCATGAAACAAGAAGTGAAAAGAATTTAATACGAATGGAAAGATTTTTTATGGAATTACCACTAATGATATTTCCTTGGTGCTTTTCAATATACATCTTGTTAACTCAGTATGGAAACAAAGGGGGCTGTTTTTATCCCAAAATTTTTTGACAAAAGATAATTGCAAATTCTCAGAAAAACTTGGAGTGAATTTTTTGTATCCTAGTAGTACAAAAACAGTACTCTGACATATGCTAACAGTGATAAAAAACAAAGGACCTCCTTTAAAAAACTAGCATGTCCAAAGCTCTTCTGAAACCTTTGTGGCCAACATCCATGACAGTAATAACTGCATGATTGTTCAAATGAAAATGCCAAAACATATTCCAAAACAATACCATTCATATTTGGCGCAGCCAACTGCACAACTGGGTAAATAGTTTGGTAGGCTTTACTACAAAAATTATGCTGGCATTTGATACTCTGGAGAGTCTGCTAAAAAAAGCTTGCAGAGGCCTTTGGTCTTTCTTGCTTTCAAAAACAGTCACTAAGAATGGAAAATTGTGCTATTCTCTTGCATGCATACATTTCTTAATTTGTTCTTGATTTCTTATGTGCCTTTCAAGAGCTCCTTACATTAAACATATCTCGGTAACATTGACAAAACTGGTTACATGCCTCACCATGCTGTACTGTATAGTTTCTGTTGATTACTGTTGTTACATCAGGGCATCAAATGTCCATGAGGGCATCAAATGTTATCAGTCTGTCAAGTCATTTCAAATGGTAATCAATCTAACCTCACTGTCATTTTACAGTGCCCGCAATACTCGGGGAAGCTGTTCCTTCGACAATTGATAATGTTCAAGATGAATACAACAGTGTTTCTGCTGGCATTTATGACTTCACAGGTATGTCATTCCTTTATGACTTCACACGTATGACATTCGTTTACTAGATAGAATGTCCAAGCCTTCATTTTCGTGTCAGCACTGTTAATTTTCGACTTGATACAGAAAGTTGCATGTCTGCTTGAATAATATGTATGCAAAATTCTTAAGGTATTCTTGAAAACTCCAATGAGTTGCAAAAGCTTGGGTTTGACGTCGACTGGGGTGTAGTCAGAGACATTCACATAAATGGAAGGCAGCATGAAGCATTCCTCAACTTACTCCTGGTAAGTGTCAGGGAGTTTTAAAAAATGCTAGCTTTTATGCATTTGTTGAACCACGAAAGCATGCACATGAAAATTAAAGGGGAAGTCTTTTTACAGGGCATCAAGGATGTGACTTCGATGCCATGTGTCATATTGTATATGATTTTATTGTCTACATGTCATACTTGTCAAGGACTGAAGGTGTGCATGAAGGCAATTTAAGTCACTAACTGTCCATTTGCGATGAAAATAAATGATTTTGATGAAAAGGACACATCTCACTCATAGTCCCTGTTGGTTGAGGACGGGGATGCAGTCGCCCCTGTTGCCTCCAAACTGTAGATGCCTTCTTCTATGGCTACATATTATTTGGATTCACTTATCGTCACAAAGTTGTTCGCAATTTTCTTTCAGTGTGCTATAATTGCCGATACTTGTAAACCTAACCACAGCCGTAATGTATCCATATTGCTTATTTACAAAATAAATCCCATCTATTGGCTACATTGAGAGCCAAAATATGGTGCGAATTCAAGCGATCTTTCAAATATATTGTAGTAAGTCATTTTAACATGGAATCTAACATTAATAAACTTCTTCGATTTCTCTATCTACGTAATATTTCTCTTTGTTCCTTTTTCGGGGCATTGTTATGTACGCCCCAAGACCTTTCCCTGAAATTGCACACTAAAGAAGTACCAAATAAGAAGTTATTTCAACAAAGACTAATGTATTTCTCAATATTGATTGCCATTTGTGATAAGGCTGTAAAAGGGAAAAGTATTCCTAGTGCTTTATGAGAGAATAATGATTGATGATTGTCTCTATAGAATGATATCAAAAATTGCAAATCACAAATTGAATCACTGAAATCACAATACACAGGAAGGATGGAAACTCTGAAAGAGACTGTCGCCTCAAAAACTGCTGTCCCTACATCACAAGTATATGTGAGTGAACATTTCGAGTTTTTTATAGTTTTGTCATTCAGTTTTGTTTAATCTTGATGGAATCACAACATGAATAATACGGCATTGCGATTTAAAAATTACATGATTGCTGCTTTTTTGTTAAAAGAAACACTTACCTTGAATTACTGTTTCCGAAAATAACAAGACAAGCCGCTTTCAATGCACGACTTGGGCCTTCAAAATAAATGAAATCTATAGAAATAGAAAACTGATTGATTAAAAAATGCAATGCTCTTTATGAGTTACAATTCTATAGAATAGACATGACAGTAAACAACTTGTTACAATAGTGCATTATCATCTCTGTTTTATAAAGCAATGGCAAGACTCCAGAAATTTTCTTAAACAAACAAAGAACATATCAACAAGATACTGTTTAAAATTAATTTTGCACGACTTCTAGATAGAGGGAATTTAAGCAGGATTTGCCCTGCCATATGGCACGCCCAAAATCATACGAAAATAAATATGGTATTTATTAGCAAATTATGAAAAGGTCTGTATAACTAAACATGAAGTGAAAAGAACTCATTTGATGACTGCTATTTATTAGTTTTCTTTCGATATGGAGAGAGTTAAGGAACACAAAACATCACTGTCCATGAACGCATCAAAGCATTTCTCGGCATAGCAATTATATTGTTCTCAACAAGAGGCACATATGCTAAGCATTTGTTTGACCTTTCTATTGCCTCATTCATATCTCTCCTATTTCAGCCCCAGTTTATCAATCTTGCTCACATATGGACCGGTTTTCAAGATGAAATGGTCCTGTTGAGTGTTCTCAGCAACATATTTGCTAGTCTCGACCAATTCAGTAAGGTAACTTCATATTTCTATACTTCTAATCCTTCAATCAGCTTTGGTTCTGATTTTGCATTGTCGCACAAAGCTGCAGTTGTTTCTATCGGCATTGCGCCGATAAAATGTTGAATCTAAAACATCTACATATAGAGAAAACATATTGAATAAATATCACGAAAGATGATGATGATGACTTAATTGTATATATCTAAGCGATAATTGTTTGAATTGACAGGCTCGTCATAATATGTTCAATGAGGAAATTCTGGACAATTTATTGAAAAATATCAAAGTTAAAACAGACGACGAAAGGATTACAGAAGTAAGATCTTATGATCGTTTTCTCGATTGATGTTTTTAATGTTCTATTTTCTTTAAATCAGGCGTTCAATAAGTGCTTTTCTAGACACTTAGTCATTACTAAGAGAAAAGCAAGTTCTCCATCCTAATATAGTTGATATCTCTTTTTACGTTAATAGTATGGTTCTGAAGAACATCGGATCGTGATTTCACGTGTTGCGAACAAAGATATTGATGTTCTATATCCGGAAACTACAAAAAACTTCGAGAAACTTCCAATTCAATACAGGGTAATATATATCACCTCTGATTTTCAATATACAAAATTCATTTGTTGACTTTCTAGAAAAGATTTCTCATGATGTCGTTCCTCAGTTTCCTGTAATTCTTATATCTGATATTCCATTGCCACGGTTTACTAGTAATTTTCTAATTCATACTACCCTCAATCTGATTTAGGGCTTTTGCACAACAAGTATTGTAGAAAACGACCGGCTTCTTCTGCCTTCAAACCCAGAGATTGGAGTTTTACTCTACAAAGACAATTACCACGCATTTAAGAATGCAGAATCTGCATATGACTTTGCAAGTAGACCTGAATATTACATCAAAAAGGTGGCCGAAGGAGCAAAAAAATCACCAGAATTGATTCAGCTGCTTGAGCTTCATAAACAGTTTGCTGCAATAACACCTTACGCCAAGGTAAAGTCAGCTTCGTATCATTACAGCCAGCTCACACTTTATACTGTTCCTCTAAAGCAGCATTGAAACATTTGCTTTAACAAGGCTAGACAGGCGTCAAATGCAAAGGGAAACATTATGTCTGGTTTCGATACCAGAATGTTTACATACCATACTCACAATTACGGACTGGAATGGCGTTAGGCCATTAATAACAAATATTAATGAATCTCTGAGTCATGATGACATTTTCTCACTTGATATATCAATTTCATTGCAGGGAAAAATTCCAGGTGGACTAATTGAAGCTCCTGTGAAGAAAGCTGATTGTGGAACTCAAACTGATACACATTTCATGGAGTCAAATATCGTAAAAACATATGAGTGGAACGAATGGGAATTACGACGTAAAGCGATAAAGCTGGTAATTCTTTGAAACATTAAAATACGATATATTAATTTATCGACACATTAATTTTATCATCACCTACATTTTGAGGCTGATAATCGATGGCTACTGTTCATTTAAAAATTTTATTTTATCTACAGGCTAATTTGAGAACAAAATTAACACATTCAATGCAAACGGACCTAAGCAACTACAAAAGAGATAATGATACTCAAGTCTATCTACCCAAGTAAGTTTTTACTTTTTTTAATATGACATGACGATTTATCAAATTGCAAAAATATTTTTACAGTATTTTAGTTCGAAATGTGCATATTCATTCACAAAAGTCTTTGCAATAACTGTGTCGATGGTTTTGAATGTTCTCCCAGGAACCGACTAAGATGACAGGATAAAAAAGTTATTCAGTAGATTGACGATATGCCTAATTTATCTGTTTTAACTATCAATATAATGGCATGTAAAAAGGATTGAAACCAAGTGGTTAGAAGGCATGCTGTGCCCTTTCTGTATTCAATATATAACTGAAAAGGATTCAATGCAATTCTCTAACTTTTGCTGTTTCTTTATCTTTCAATGCTGTCATCTTTCAATTATAGAAATGTTGAGACTCAAACGAAGCGTGATAACTCGACTAATGTTCCAAAACCATCAGTTTTCATTGCTGGCTTACGCGGCTGTAGTTCCACACGCACGAAAATGTCAAAAGTGGATCTAACTTTGGACGTAGATGCCAACTAATAATATAATATTTAAGTATTACTTACAAATTTTATTCAAAAATTATAATCGATTTGCATATGCGTAATGATCGTGTTCTGTATTAAAAAGTCCACAATTGTATGGAATGTGGAATATGAAGTTTTCGTTCTTGCATGACTCTAATGAAGATGCATCAACATAGCTATTTAGGGAAGTTCACAAAGAACTATTATCAAGACCTCATCCATCTCATAGGTTTGAAGAATAGTGCCCCCCCCCCATCGCTTCCAAATACCAAGAAATATGCAGTTGACAGTTATACAAACTATGGCATGAGTTGTACTACAAAATGGAGAATAAAGATCAGCAGTGAATAACTTAAGTAATAAACATACAAAACTCACTTAAACTTGAGAAGCTACAAAATTTTTCGAAATAAATCACTGTTTTTGAAGTTTATTGCCTCGGGTCTCTCATCCGGATCTGCACTCAACAACCAGCAGAGAAGCTTTGCCTTAAAATTCAACAAGAAAGTATCAAAATTGTAACAAAACTCTTATGAGATGCTACAGAGCTAAATACCTATGGAAAATTCGTAAAGTACTTAAAACAACAAATCCAGTATTTTCAAAATCTACTATACATCTATGTTCTTTGGTAGTAGCCAACGGGTCTCATAATTTCATGGAGTAACGTGAATTTTCCGTAAGTTCTACTCGTCCAATCTAGCCATTTGGTACAGATCAGGTAGGCCCTTAGCTCAGATATAGTCAATGTCCTCTAATACAGTCGTTGCCATGTGCTAAATGTCCGTCAAATATCCAAAAATCAACTTTCAATTTAAATAGCTGGGAAACAGGTAATTCACAACCAGTAAAATATTTTCTGAAGTATGATTCCTAATAGTTTCGAAAAAAGCTCATAATATATTGGCACAAATACCTCCACAGGGTACTTTTCTTCAAAACCACTTGGCAACATATTTTGTTTTATACAAATAAGGTTCTATAAAAAGAAACACAAGATACAACAAAGAAAATACAACGAACAATATACAACAAACAAAATATAACAAAAAACTTACTTTTGGGTTTGCTACCCATTTACACTAATGCCAATTACTTTTGTAAAAGTATTGATACAAATAAAGCTAGACATATACAGCAATCGGTATGCCACTACATGAAAAAAACTAACTTTAGAATCTGACCTGGCTCAAATATAAATTAGATGCAAAGCAATACATGATCTTTTCTATAACAATCATATGCAATATTAAATAATTATAGGCAATATTAATCTATCTAGCACTCTAATGCGTATCAAAAAGTACAGTAATTTTTAAAAAGTACAGTAATTTTTAAAAAGTACAGTAATTTTTAAAAAGTAACCGTGAGTTAACTAAAAGAAACAACTTACTTTAATTCTTTCCATTTGGGTTGTGAAAGGAACAAGCAGTTCAAATAGTATTAAACCAAGTGCATACATATCTACTTTGTGATTGTAACAATCGCCATTCACCTTTCAAAAGAAGACAATAGACGTCATAAGCTAATCTGATACAAATCATTTTCGAGAATGATAGCCACGACGAGAAACAGTGCAGATAAATAAAAAAGAATTACCAATTTTCATTAGTGTATTGCCATCGACACACCCATTATGTTAGTGTTGACATACCAGATAATTATCGACACATCCTACAGACCTATACAGAACGTTTCGGGATAGCATATCCCATCTTCAGCTAATTCTGGAAAATAGTATGGGGGCTTTAAATAGTATGGGGGCTTTAAATAGTATGGGGGCTTTAGATAATCACATCATCACTCATGGCTATCATTCGCAAATTTACACTAAAGCTGCGCTTTACAACTGATGTCTCAAATCATTATCATTAGAAATAAACATAAGTACTAAAGTCAAGAACGAACAGGATTTAGGAATTGATAAACAACTGCAATTCACAATCATCAAACTCTTCAATAACAGCAGCAGATCATGGAAATATGCAAACGTTATATTCGCCTAAAGGAGAAAAACGTTGATTTAAACGAAACTTCAGCTAACCTGCTCTGGACTCATATACAATTGGGTTCCAACATTCCCCGTATGGTTCTCATCAACTGCTGATTGTGCAGCACCTGAAAGCGTCAAGGATGATATGAAAACTGATGCAAGTGTTTGAAAGCTATTTGATGAAAACGATTCACTTGAATCATTCAATGATGCATATTTTCATCATGATAATGATAATGATCACGATGATCGAATAATGACACTTACCCGTTCCTTCAGCTGGCCTCGTAATGGCTGTGACCAAACCAAAATCTCCAATCTTAATGCTGCCATCCATAGCAAAAAAAATGTTCGATGGCTGCAATGTCAAATAAAATTTTATGAATGTTTTGGCAATTTCTAAGAGAATACAAATGAAATGAGTAAATGACAAATGATATTCACAATGTTAAAACAACGCAGCATAAAATGATTAGATTTGATTAGAACAGACAATAATTAAATATATTATTGAAAATTGAAATGTAAAAAATCTAGAGAAGTACCTTTAAATCTCGATGCATCATGCCTTGGTTATGACAATATTCAACAGCATTTAGAATCTGCAATTAATCATCGATTAATTATCACATCACTAAATCATCTCACCAATGCCAACATGGTCATTATGATCATAAAATGTTCTCAGATCACTGTCAACATTTATATCAATGATGCACATGATTTAATATAAACAAAACATCTTACTTGCTGGAAAATGCTCATAATATACGTCCGAGATCTTTCAATCACGTTTTCATTTAACCAGTCTTTTAAGGTGTTCCGCATGCATAATTGCATTTGTATGTACAGATACAACGGAGGAGCCCTGATGCACTCTTCAGATTTACAACAACAGCGTCCTACGACGACAACACAAGGTTAGGCATAGGTTAAGAAAACTGAAAGTTTATAACAAATACAATTATGGTAAGGTTTTTATATAGTCTCTATAAAGAATAAAAGGTATCATGTTTATAACAAGAATAATCATACCTTGGAAAATAAATATTGATAAGTAAAAAAGAGCAAATAATTAAATATTGGAAATGAAATTATCAACAAAATCTGTTATTTTCCAACAGGGAACTTTTCATTAAATTTTTATCTGAAATCAATCACGAAACTAAGAAAATAACTATCAATATTTCTTACCAACAAGCTTTGTTGACATTCGAGACTTAAATAATTTTTTTGAATTTGCATCTTTCCGTGCATTTTCTGTCATCTGCTTCTGTGATACAGCCTGGATTGCATTTCCATTCTTGTGTGAAATTCTATCATCTTTACTTGAACAATCATGAAAATCATCGCTTTCTTCAATCTCAGATTCTTCCATTTCCTTGTCTGTGCAACTGTCATTTTTGAATTCAATATTAAAAGAGTCCCCTGAATTCTCCTCATAGAACACATCATTATTTTTTGCCAAGTCTACATCAGTTAGATCGTCATCTATTCCCAGGAAATCATTCACTTTTCTTCCAAAAGGATCATCTCCAATACTTTTTGAGGATTTTTTTGATGAAACTGACATGCTACTCCTATTTCGTTTTCTTCGAATCGTAATTACACTCTCATCCGAAGAGGTATCTAAAGAGATAAGTCTAAATGAGAAATTCCGTCTAAAACAAAAAAACAAAGAATCAAACAATATACCAAACTACTGGAGTTAATTCATCTTTAAAAAGTTTCATATGTATCAATGACCCAATGGCTCTATTGAATAAGTATGATAAACATATATACTAGTGTAAATGCCTCAGTGCCATCAGAAAAGCACCATTCAAGTCATCAAGTGTTACTCACACCATTTAAGTTATTTGAAACATATGAAATTAATTCTACAAAAAGTCATATGATACTTTATCACATCCGAAAAAAGTCGCATGATATTTTATCACATCTGATGAACAGTTACGTGATATCAGATCAGATACGACAAAAAAGTGACATGATATTTTATCACATACGATAAAATTTCATATGATATTTCCATAAATAAAAGTAACCTTCCGTTGTTCCATCTTCTTCGTCACTCTGTATATGTATATACCATTCTTTTGGAAATCCGATATTTGGTTCTCCAGGTAAACTGTAAACAAAAGAATTAAATCAAGATCTGGTGTTTTCACGTAGAAACGAAAAGGGTATATATATCAATATTTGTTATGAGTGAAGTACACCTGGCTCATACTAGATTGTAATGTACTGGAGAAGAACAACGTATCGAAAATCAGTATTTGATCAGGACTTGCCTTACCTAGATATGTATATGAAATCAATCAATCAATCAATCAGACAGTCAATCAGTCGATCAATCAGTTAGTCAGTCAATCAATCAATCAGTTAGTCAGTCAATCAATCAATCAATCAATCAATCAGTTAGTCAGTCAATCAACCAATCAATCAATCAATTCATCAGAAAATCTCCCAGAAGGTACCATCTTCTCCGATCCCCCTCAAACTTCAAAACAATTTAGTGCTTTGATATCTTTCCTGTTCACTTTCTAATAGTGACAACAAGAAATTAGATCCTTTGAGACTGTTTCCAATTCACTAAAATTGAAGACTTTAATAAAACCTATAGAAATCAAGTACTAGAAGTGATTGTTCATATATCTTTCTGTGTTGACGTACTTTGACATTAGTTGACTTCTGTCCCTTGTTTCTTGCCATCCTTCTGGTGGCGATTCCCACCATGAATGGTAAAATCGAACGATTCCAGGATAATCAAGTTTGGCCATTGCTTTCACTTCTCGTGTTACTTTCTCTCGTGCTTCATCACTAAACAAACAAGTTTTGAGCTTAGGAAGAAAACATTATGTTCACTCTGACGTCCCAGCGAGCTTTAAATCTTTGCTAAAATATGTACTAGGTTCAACCATGGTTTGGAGGAGGCTCAGCATCCAAAGGAACACACAATGGCAGGAACACAGAATGGAACCCAGCTCAGTAAATATGACAGTTATACAGTTAAATCCCGTTAAGTCGTACCTTGGATAAGTCGGACTTTCGCTTAATCGGACCAATGTTTTATTCCCCATGGATTTAACCACCAAAATCAGGCCAAAATACTTTGCTTAAGTCGTAAACCGGTTAAGGTGCACTTTCCGTAAGTCGCACCAATATGTCCCCTCAACCAAAATACTCCGCTTTACCCAGGCCAACTTTTTCCGAAATGCAGCATTTAATAATCGAAGGTTTGAAAGTTTTGTTGGAAATGAAGGTTTCAAAGGTATATCAGAACTAATTTCATGGTATGTCCTCGATTGGCACAGGAAAATGTAAGCTGTACTTGCAAACAATTATAGAAAAGTACGAAATATTTGAAAAGAAGCTACCAAAGGAGAAAAGTGTGCTGCTATCTCATGGAAATATGGATTTCCAAAACAGATTTTGTCTGGGTAGATCAAAGTAAAACCTAAGATTCATGATGAAGTAGAGAAAAACAACGAGTATTCAACAGGCTATTGAAACAATTGTTAACTTTTCCATGTTCAAAGAAAGTCGAGAAATAGGAGCAATTGCTTCGAAAGTATCCTCCTTAATAGAAGTGGAGCTTAAGAAATCACTCAATGAAACAAATGACAATTTTAGACCTTTCTCAAAAGTGGTTACCTTTAGAATTTCTTAATGGTCCATTAGAATATGATTACGTACTAGTATCAATACTTCAAATATTAATAGGCATAACCCTGATACGTCATATTTTTATGTAATTTTTCATGAAAATCCGACCTAATGGGAGATTCGGTTAACTCGGACAGTCGTTAACTAGGACGAATTTCCCATCTCCCTTGAGAACGACATAACGGGATTCTACTGTATTTAGCAAAACAACGCTTGGGCCACTAAAAGTTTTAATTTTTCAATTATAAGCATATTCAAGAATTCACCCAGCGGGCTTCTATATTCAGCCCTCAACCAACTATTCATAGGGTCTTCCAACCAAACATCCTTGGAACCAGGCAAACTAAATATATAACAGCTATTGATATCAAAGAGCATTTCAACGAAATTTAGCATAGAACGCCATTACTGATATAAAGATATGCAGGAAATAAGGGCATGGAAATAAGGATTGTATTTGAGGGCATATCGCTGGAAAAGAAAAATGACATTTCTTACCAGTTTGGAAGATAGATCCTTTTAACAGCATAATCACAGCCATCGATTTTATTTCTCGCCTTAAAAACAACACCAAAGCCACCCTTTCCAATGCATTCAACGTGATGAAAATCATTGAGATATCTGCAAATGAATTGCACATTATTCTTAATCCTAAAAGAATTATTAGGTAATTAATGGAAATTATATATACATATGATACACTGCTGATATACGGATGATAGTGTGCTGATTGCAAACGACTCATTATCGACTGCAAATGATATAATATTGATTGTAGATGATATGTATCTGGCTAAATATGCCCGTCTACCTTCAGCTAGCACCCGACTTTTCATATTCTGATGAGTGTTGGATGAAAAAGTACTTCTAGTACTCTATAATATGACTCCTCTGTTTCTCACAATATCGCAAATTCTGCAGTACAAATACTTAACGACAAAAGCTATCATCTGCCAAGAAATTGCACTTAGGTAATTTAGACATGTCTATTAGACACTGAAAGTATCAAATATCTCGATTTTCTAAGCAGTGGAAAAATGAAGCTTGATAGCCCAAATTCTATCTGAATAAATCACATGTTAATGTGAAGGGAACTGAAGAGATTTATCGCTAAGTAAATAATTTCTGATGCTGACCTGGAAAGATATGCATCCAAAGATGATAAGCCTTTTGCATCGTTTCCAAAAGTCTGCTGAAAAAATAACAAGGATAATTGTGGCAACTTAGCTGAAATGACATTCATTGTATTCATAATTATCACAAAAATACATATTTATATTTCACTTTATTATACCTTTCTATCAAACTGAATCAATTAACTTCCTTTATTTATTTTAGCAAAATTTGCTTCTAACGAATATTCCATTTAAGATTTGAATCGAGAACCTTAAATTTACATCACCACAATGCTACATTCTACAAAAAGCATACTGGAAATCGTCTTACAAAAAGTAACATTGAAAGCTAAAATTATCATCTTTGATCTTTGATACCATTGTAGTGGGATCCGTTGATGTCGATACACTGGCAGTCACTGACTTAACTCTTTTTATACTCTCTTCAGAATTACCTTCAGTCTGAAAGAAAACATATCTCAATTTCTCATATTTGCTTCAAAATCACTTCTAACAGTTAATCATCAAATTTATGATTGAAAAAGAGGCAATGCCTTTGGAATCGCATTTGATTAAAAGTCAAAAATGTATACCTTTAGTTGCTCGGTGCCTTTCCACTTTCTTCGTATCAATTTAAAAATTGTGTATTGTAGAAATAGAGAGATAAATATCGAGAAGAATAGAATCTCTCTCCTGAAAGAGAAAAACTGATTTCTAAAAGAACAAAATATAGAAAATACATACATCATTTTGAGAGCATTTAAGTGTATGATAAGAAAACAAACAGTCAACATGTATACAAAAGTTTGCTTTCGAAGTGAAATGTCATCGCAAATAACATGTTTTCTTTTCTGCTTTTCATTTGATGTCCATCAATTTGTAACTTATATCATACACAAGTGGAATCACATACAAGTCGTATCATACAAAAGTCGTATCATACAAAAATCGCATCATACAAAAGTCGCATCATACAATTAACGTACAAAATTTAAGGTTCAGCTTACCATCGTTCATAAAGTGATACTGGAACAGTCTCATAATCACTCTGAGAACTTGAAAAACTTTTATTTCCAACACGAGTATCTTTTGATTTGTTAAGCTCCTTTAACGTGGTTATACGCTTTAGTGCTATCATACAAAATCCGTTATCTGAAAAAACAATTAGTTTATGAAAATATGAAAAATTTGTTGCCAAGAAAGAATGAAATGTACAAACATCTGCAATCTTATTTTCCAAACTTAAACTTTTTTGAAAATCCACAAAGTAATGTAAAAGTAAAGGAAACTATTTTCTCCATGAAAGGTTCGCTGCTGTCGGATTTCTGAAATCCTACAGAGCAGCAATTTCTATATTCTCGATTATCCATGACGAAACTTCACATTCTCTAAGTTTCTTGCCTACCATCAAAGAAGAGTCGATATAGAATTCAGCTGAACCTTGTTCCTACGGTAAGTCTTACTCAAAGTCTTACATGCAGTCCTCCTAGGAATCCTAGTAGGATTTAGAAAGATATCGACACATCATGCAAAGAAACAAACTAAATTTCATACCATATGGATAATCGAGCTGATTCCAGACAGTAAGACCATTTCTGGTCATAAGTGATGGTGTCCTTGAAGGAGATGTTCCAATATATGGCCTCCATGTTCCAATATAGGGCTGATCCACAACCATAATCTCATTTCCATGGAGAGGTTGCGCAGAAGGTGAAACATGATCAGGTAGAGAATTTGCTTTTGAAAATGCTGAGGATTGTGCGTACATCTGGCCATTATGAACTCCTAAACAATCAAATTAATACCAAATTAACTCAGAAAAATGATTCAAAATAAACATAACTGAAAATATATACACGTCTTACAGGTAGGAGATTATTATTTATAGTGAGAATGGATATTGTCAAAAAGTAGATGGCCTACATAAAAAACTGAGATAGTATAGTCATGGTGAAAGAATGGACATATAAAGACTCAAGTGCGCTCTTAGGTTCCTAATAAACGGGGGGTGTTAATATACGGGGGGTCAGAAATATTCCTAAAATCTAATAAACGGTGAGTCGTACAAAACGTGGGGGGGGGGTCGGAAATATTTTAAAAATGGCAATTTCATTGTCTACTAAGCTTCTGACAAAAAACATCAAAAGACATGTTCAACTGGTGAAACAATACTACTTAGTGAAAGAACAAATTTCTTGTCTTAAGTAAACGCCATTTTTCATTCCTTGAAATTTAATACACGAGGGAGCCCTAATAAGCTCCGGGGGGCGAATATGAAAAATTAATAAGTGCCCACCCTTTTATTAGGCACCTAAGAGTAGGCTTATTGAAGTCAATGTCCAAAACGGATGAAGAGAACCATGTAAAATATGAGCCCAGCTTATCAAGGACAAAGTAAGAATAGGAATTTAGATAAATATCAAGAATTTAGATTAGAGCCCAGCTTCATACAACACAGGGAGACTTGGAAAAGAGCAACCAAGAAAACCTTGTCCAAACTGGAAATGGTTATGAAAACAATGATGAACAATGATGATGATGATCATGGTGATAATGATGATAATGATGATAATGATGATAATGATGATGATGATGATGATGATGAAGTGATGGTGATTATGATGATGATAATGACAATGATGATGATGATGATAATAATAATGATGATAATGCTGATAGAGAAACAAAACATTAATACCTAAGTACAAAAGTGGATCATTGGGCAATTCAGCTTCTTTCAAATCTTGAAGTAAACCATGTCTAAATATGTCAACTGGCTTGATCTTTCTGTCCTGAAATCTCCAGACATTTGCAATTGGTGAATCAAACTTCACACTCCATTCCACCTGCTCTTCTGCATCTGTCCTGACTGCCTCCAATATGCCAAATGCCAAGTTAAATCTCATTTTCACATTTTGATGATTCATTTCCTTGCTACAACTGACCACATGATCTGGATGCTCCAAGAAACTAACATCATAGACTCCAACAGAAAAGTTCCATCTACATAAAACAAAGAAATTAAATATCCTATTATTGCATACACAATAAAATATCGTGTTTTTCTGTTTATAGAATTAAAGCATAAAGTTCAGTCATTGAAATCCTCATGTATAAACATAACATTTTCATAAAAAGAATAACCATTATTGTTGTTATTTAATGTCAGAGGTATGGGAATATTTTAGTTTTTTTAGTAGTTTAGCAAAGCTTTTGTAGTAGTTTAGCAAAGATGTTAGGAAGAAATCAGCAATATGCATAAGCTAGCTCAAAATTGCTCTTCATGGTCCTACATCTCAAGCTTTCTGAAAGGCAGTAACATGATCCAAGAACATAAATTGAGAACAAAGCATTGGATGAACAATGTCAATACTATTGTTAGTTTATCAATGACAATTATGGAAAGTTTTTAATACTATTTAGAGTTCTTAGATTACCATTTATTCATATGGAGTAATCAATTTAGTTGGCTCTTCTTTGCTTCTAACAAGTCCTCTTAAAAGTATCTCAAATAATAAATAGAAATAAAACACAAACTATTGCTATGACACATATGAATACAATTATGCCTCTAGGGTTTCTGAGAATCTATTAAAGATTATTCAATTGGAATGGACTTCAAGAAAAACAACCATTCAGGAGATACACACAGAAGTTTAAACTACTAATTGAAGGCAATGATTGAATATGAAAAGTGTGAGCTATTTTTGTTTAATATTGATTTTAAAAACAGAATGGATATACTTTTCTGAGAAAAAATTTACCGCTCTTCTCCAGAAGTCTGACTAACTGCTCTAATGATCTGCTGTGTCCTCCTTACTACAAACACATCTCTCTCTGAAAGATTCCATCTTTTGCTCACTGACTTACATCCATTAATGTTGCATTCATAAATTAGCTGAAACCAAAGTCAAACTAATATTTATATGCTTGGCCATAATGCACATAAAGACCGGATAACAGAGTTATTTGTAAAAAGATGCATGCAGACTATCTTGATACAAATCTCTACAGGGCTTCCTCTCCCATCTGAAGTGATTTTACAACTCTTTTGCTTTACCTTGCCAGTTTCTGCATCAATTCCGTAACTTTTGATTTCCTTCCCACCAACTATATGTGTGCCATCAGGAAGTTTTTGAAATTGTCCAAGCAACAACTCAGCAGACAAAGGAATCTCCTTCAAGAAAGGACGAAAAAACAGTCATAACACATCACTCCACAAATTTGATCCATAATTCAAGAAATTTCTTCATTAAATCAACTTCTTGTTCTCATGTAAATATATGATAACTATTACAACTATTCATCCTAATTACTTTGTGACTAGAAAAAACCAAGGCCCCATTAAAACTGAAATATCTTCAAATCATACCTCAATTTTGTCTTGCTTTAGCTGATAAATGCCACCTTCCAAGGATGGTACAAGCTTGAGCTTGGCTATGTCATCATTCACCTGAGGGTGGAGAAAGTTGAAAGCAACTACAAGAAATTTCACAAACAGAAAGCATTTCTTATTTATTAATTCTTAGACCGCTTGAAGATCTTTTCACAATTAAATGTGCACTCTGATATTTTTGACAATAAAACAATGAAGAGGAAGTCATTACCTTGAAAGAACTAAGGCTTGAAGATAATAATGGCTCTGTTGAAGTCTCCAACTTCCAAATAAGTTGGCCAGAATCTGAATCCAAAGCAGCAAATCCACCGTCGAGAGTACTCACTAGAGTCAATGAGCTTCAAACAGAAAAAAGTGTTGTAAACAAGCAAGAAGGATAAAATCAGGTCACACAAGTTCCATTAAAGCATGCAAAATTATGGGGTTAGCACATGGTACATGTCATAAAAATTCAACAAACAACATGCACCATTTGCATTCTCATCTAGAACTCGTAAACTTTCATAAAAGTTTGTGCCCCTAGGGGGTGTCAACTGTTCTACGTCATTGGTGGAACAACCAATTGTTAGGCAGGCCAAAAAGTTAACTACAAGCACCTGAAGTTTTTCCTCTACTACAAATAAATCACAAAGCATAACAGGCAAAAATTCATACTTTGCATAATTACTGTTGCAGCTTCTTGTCACTAACAGATCATTCTTAATGTCATCGTTAAGATAGTCACCACTTAATGCATTGGCTGTGAAACTAAGCTTTTTCTGCCGAGGAGTATCTAAGGATAATGAAGCATAGATGGTGAAAAACTTTAAAAGTGCATAAACAGTTGAATAGCGTCCATAAATGCTCATTTTGTCACCCGTCCATTGGCAGTCCTGTCTTTTTGTCGAACGTTCTAGTAGATAATATACACAAACAGACGTCTAGGCCAAAACTGATGATGTCACAGACCACAGTATTCATAAACCTCGTCTTCAAACTGACAACTATGATGACATCAAAGCCATTCTCACTCAGTTTCACAGTCGCAGTCTTCTAGACATTTTCACATGGCTTCCAAAATTTCTGCTTAAATTTCCATCCACAACCAAACGTTCACCAATAGAGGAACGATGCTTGAAGTCCCTATTTCACTCTTTCTACAAATGAGGAAACGATAAAGTAAATTTTTGGTTCTAGTAAGATTTCAAATTATTTCACACGAAAGCGGGAAAGAACGTGAAAGTAGAGCATATATAGTCAACGTGAAATGCAAAAAATGCGATTGCATCAAAAGGAATATAGGATTTTCTTCCAATTTAGATAAAGGCATCTAATCATAAAATACCTGTGAAGTATATTTACATTGAACGTAAGTTTTGCAACATTTTTGTATGTTCGAATAATCCTTGCCAGTGAATTCCAAATTTTCCGTATTGAAGTACAGCATACTTCATCGTATATAGTGCAAAAAAAGGAGAACATTTGTCATGACATATACACACACACCTGTCTACATCTATAAATCTCTCCAGTTGTATTAAAGATAATGTCTCTCATAACACCATCTGTTTACAAAGATGGGGGGGGGGATTCTAAGATAGGGGTATTCTGAAAGACATTGCAAGTAACTGTGTCAAGAGTTTCCAGATTTGTTCATTTATCATACCTCTTTAGTACTGGTTTATAATTGTGGAAATAGTAACAAATTGGAAAGGTCGAAAATCTACACGAGACATATACACGAGCATCTATAAAAAAACTTCTAATTTCGTTTGATCGAATGACAGTACACGCAGAAGATGACTACTAGACCCATAAACAAAACAAACGAATACATAATAATTATTGTCAACACAAAACTTGATATAAAGATAAATGACGTCATTCAATCAAAGCTAATCTACACAATGAATGATGAACGTAGGGTGCAATCCATCTCTATTTTGCCAATACTCTCGTCCTCTTTGCTGAGTCTTTCTTTTCTGTATATTTCTCTGGGGAAGACTCTGGGATTTGTGGCAAAGTAACGCCCTCTTCTGGCTTCTCTTTTCCGTTAACATCTTAACAAAACAATCAAAGAAAGAGCTTGAATATCTACAAAAATAGCATCTAAAACACTTTTCTTTAGAAGAGTTTGATTGAAATGATAAACATTGAGAATTTGCCTTACCATCTTCGCAAAGAAGTTTACAAAGCTCCTGCTCCAGTTCTCGTACATCAGAATCGTCTTCCAGTTGAATTATCCCTGAAAAATAATCTCTTAATTGAAATCACTATTTTGTATGGCTGCTCTGATGAAATGGATAACCACAGCTGTTTCTAAAACTTGGAGTTACTAAAAACTCTCTGAAATAACTGATATAGTGTGCAAGAATACCTTGTGAGATGTTACTTTCGATCTCTTTTGCAGTTTCAACAGCCTAAAAAGAAATAGAGGCTCACAAAAAGTTCTATAAAAGGTAGCAATCTGCGGAACTCACTGCAAATTGAGAAAATTCAACAAAAAGCGTCGTAAATTTGTTCCGAGAATAGTTAACATGCTTGAAACTCTGAGTTTAAATGAAATGCAATATATTTCATGAAATCACTTTTGGCTGTTAGAATTTTCTTGCTTCTTGTAATACAAAGTCTTGTGTGCATGGGCATTCGTCAATCGTGCCATTCACTTTTGCTAAGGCAATAATTTCTAGAATGACATCAACATTACTTCCATGAGTCTGATAGGCCGACTTGAAATTTAAAGAACGAATGATTTATTGGTCGGGTTCCGTTACTGTTGTATTTGTTAAAACGCACAAAATCATAGATGCTACAGCCTGAGACAAAAAATTGTAAAAATGGAGATTATAGAAAATTTGAAAAGCTCAGAATATTGAATACGTTGGCAGTCTATTTCAAAAAGCATCATAAATTATTAGTAAAATTGAAAAAAGTTCGTACAGTAGGACTCTTCAGTCAAATTGCGACCAAGTCTTAAGAAGACAAATGAATCTCATTCAAATATATCGGCCTCATTGCTTACTAATTATACGGTACTGACAGGTAAGTTAGTTAAAGGCCATCTTCTGGCTAGGCCCAGTTGTAATAAAACCATAGAAGTTGTGCCATCTAGTAAGCGCCACTACGACTTTACATGAATGGAACTGATTTGGATATTTTGCCTATCTGGTTCATGAAATAGTCTCCTCCATGTCCACACGAAAGAATCCAGTGGAAAGCCATACGAGTCATCAAAAACTCAAACATTACAAAACATCTCTCTTCTTGCTCGTCAGGATTATGTTTATAATCTACCGACCTTTTACAGAACTTTCCATGAAAATGGGTTCCAGGAGGCCATGAATATGACCTTCTGTTCCACAGATGTGTCCGATACACAAGATACATGGTACATGCTCATTTTTTCCAAGTCACTGTTCTGTTTTAGTTATGTGTGTTTTCCGATCTCAGTAGAAGTCAAAAACAGTAGCAGTTTCTATTGTATACACTGCACACCATAGAATCCAAACAAGAATAAAAATATTCTATCAAAACCCAAATCTCAAAAACAACTTCACTCCTCTTCTCTAAAATGCAATCTAAAAATAAACACAACGTAGCCATAAAACAATATCACGTGATACTTATTACAACATCACCATGGTAACTATTTTTCCAATACATCACCATTCCATTTTCGGATTCATGACATGCTTTATTCTCTTCATCTTTTCCTGTTTCCTACAACCTCCCATTGCTAACCAGAACAAAATCAACAAGCCCGGCCTCGGTACCCTCTTTCCTTAACGTCTCTCCATATATTTTCTATAAAACCATTCACATAAATTCCAAACATCCAATCAACAATTCAACATCCTCTGCTATAGCACTCAATTCTCCAAGAAATCAAACAGAATTACCTCAATACTTTTTTCAATAACTTCAGACGCCAATTCTGGTGATAATTCGTTATCATGCAAAGAAGCATTTAAGGCAGCTGAGCTGCTAGAAATCGCATCAAGAATCTGAAACAATCAAATTTGAGATGAAATTTCCATTAAGACTATAATGCAATATGTTTTCAAAATTTGATAATTTAACACAAAAAGTCGACAATGATTAGTAAATAATCCTTCATTTAGGAATTTTAAATAAATCTTTCTACCGAAGATTTATAGCTTCAGAGCTCTAAAAATCTTGAATTTTGGATACGTAATTACGGAATGAGAATGAAAAACCTTACACAATGCAGTATAATGATAACAACAGCTCGAGAGACAGAGAGGCATGGACACGGGTTGTGGAACGAAGCGCAGTTATGCCCCCATGACCTGATGGTTAAGGGACTATGATGATGAATGAAGTATGACTACGATGAATAACACACGGAATTGAAAAGAACATGATTTAACGTTTATTTATGTACCTAGCGGTTTTTTATTGTATTTAGCAACTGATGTTGGATTGGAACAATCCGAAACATGTCCTGCAAACTAAATACTATTGTCGTATTTTTTCGCCTTATATGTAAGTATATATATAAATATAAATATAAATATATATATATATATAAATATATATATATATATAAATATAAATAAATAAATATATATATATATATATATATATATATATATATATATATATATATATATATATATATATATATATATATATATATATATATTTATATATATATTATATACATGCACATATTTATTTAGCTTTATACATATCTTTATACATCTTTCAATAAAGCAAATAGAACAGTGTACCATCTTATTTGAGTCTGCATTTTGAATGGTTGTAAGATTATCTGTCAATGTAAGTAGAGAATCTTGTTTTAAATTCAAAGACTTTTCCAGCTTTTTCACTTGAAACATCAATCTCTTCGCCTATGACATAATTTCAAGAATGAAAAGAAACATTACGTCAGGAAAGAATTGGAGATTTCTAAGAAATCTAAAATTGCCAACAGATGTGAAATTCAACTACATAAATGAGATAATTTTAACAAATTGCATTTTAATTTACTTTATTTATGATTAAAAGGTACCTGCATCCTCTCTGTTCGCTTGAAACAAGACATTGCTTCAGATCGAAGCCTAGAAAAAAGAAGTAAGCTTTTCATTTCACAAGCAATTGAACAAATAATACATTATATGATTTCGTAATTCCTGTTCCCAAATGAAACAAAGAGACTATTACTCTGGTGAGAAGAAATGCATCATAAACACAATCAAAAACATTATTTAATATATGAGTATGGTGCATGAATAAAGATTATTCTTACAAAACGCAAATTTCAAAAATCCATAAATGTAACAAGATAAACAGCAACAGCAAGAGCAAATTAAAGATATTAAATGTTCGAATTTAAATGTCACGCATTTGTTTCAAAAAAACCTCACCATAACACCGACAATTTAAGACTAAGGACTGCTATCTACTTAATTTCATGACCAGAACACTAAGTTATGCTATGGAAATCACCATAGTGTTTCTCAGCAGGATGACAGACAGTATATCGAAATTGACAGTTTTGCAAAAATTCAATACAACATCAATGACCATGGAGGAGAGGTCACTTCTGTAGTCTATAGCACATTCAAATGAAGATGAATGAGTGATTTGGGTGTTCTCACTTACACGGAAACACAACATCAAAAGAATTTTCACACCGTCTGGCAGCTTTGGTAGCAGCATTGATAATTCTTTGATACCAACTTCACTTCAATCAGAATGCCTATTTTCATGCTGAACTCGTTTTCTAATAGATTCACTAGTTTAGCCCAGACGTTTATATAAATGAAAGTTGAATTTAGTTTATATTCCATTCAGGCCTTATTCTCGCCTTCCTCACCTTTCTCTCTGCAAGCAATTTTAATAGCAACGTGATGCATGACATGGGGCAAATCCCACATCAAGGTGTATGATTTATGTCCACAATTTATTGCAAAGGCATGTGGTCTAACTAATTTTAAAGAAAATGGTGCATGATGAAATGCACAACTTGCATCACCAAGGTGCACATGTTGCACATCTTAACAGAGAGAAATAGGATTTTCTTCACCAAAAGAAACCTGCTCATACTTTAAGATTTCTTTTTCTTCATCAACAATCTGAATTTTTAATTTTGCAATGCCTCTTTTCAGCCTATAACAATAGCAGAAAATGAATTCAGTTGCAAATGAGAAAACATAAATGTAGGAGAGTCCAAAATCAAGCATTTAATAGAACACACTTAAGTTCCAAATAGACAGGGGGGGCTGGAAAAGTAGGGGTGTTTAGAAATTTCTAAAAACTGAATAAGTGGGGGTGTTGGAATAAATTGGGTGAGTGGAAAAGAACTCTAATGATAATAGTTACAGATGGGGTTACACAAGCCATCCCAATTGCAAACCAATGAAAAATACAATTTTCAAGAATGTGTGAACTGGAGTACAGCTATCACTAAGTTAAGAATTCAAGATTGGTAGTCATGCAAAAACTGTCAACTTAGGGTTTTCACATCTAAAGGAAAGAGGCACTAAAAGTATAATTAATCATGTCAAAAATGTTACAAAAGATGATGAGAAATTGCAGGTAAAATAATATTAGACATTAAAACATTACAATTTAATACGTGATAATGAAGAGCTAGCATAATATTTAATACCTCAATATATCCCAATCATTGTTAGTTACTTTTTCAACAGGAGTGTCCACACTATATGCAAATTTGATTAACTATGAAAAAGGACAAAAACACTTTTAGATCATAAAATATTTCTAAAGAAAATCTTTTACAAAAATATCACTTGCCATGCTGATTTAGTTTATAAATTTATCAATACCTGTAACCTATTTGAAGCAAAGACTAATAATTTGTGGTGCCATTTTGCACCTTCTTGTCCTTTGGAATGACACATATTCTCATCTGCAAAATACAAAGCACTTGTATCAGCTGTACAAAACAAACATCTACACTGAACATGGTGGCCAAATAACTCAACTATACACTTAACATTTCATTGAACTTTGTTTACTGAACTATGTTGAACAATTTGGCCAAGGCTTTAAAGATATATATAGAGCAAGTAGTTGAAAGTACCTTTTCACCTTGGCTATTTGTTGCAAGTTCCACATGCTTTTTAGACTTCAAATGAGCTAAGATCAGCATTAATTCTTCATCTTCTAAATCAGGTTTACTTGTAATGTAATAACTCTTCACCACTTTCCATGGTACAACATGGTCTGTTTTATCACATTTTACAAGTTTAAAATGTTTATTTAAAAGTTCCATTCCAAGCACCTACAAAAGTAAGATGATTAATGTAGAGATCATATCACATAAAAAGTAATAATACAAATATAATAATATAGCCTATGAGTTGCAAAGTAGAAGAAAAAACTTCACAAAGACCAGACAAAGGCATCTAAAAGATGATCCCACATTGTAAGTCATTTCTAGGTACTAGTTGTGAGCAACACAAAACACAAACACATCTAAACCATGGGAAATATCTCACAAATCAAGAGAATGATAAAATTACTTTTTCTAAAAAAAATTCCAACAGGAAAGTGTTGCTTTTGCCATGATGTCATCATTCTGTGCATTCTGTGCTCCTTCCTCACCATTAAGATGTTTCTGGTGCTCCTGAATACAAATCTAACTATATCATCTGGGCAGAATTAGCTGCTTGTTAAAAATGTTGCTTCCATTGAAAGAAGATCATAAAGGAAAAGGGAAATAGACCTTGGGCAAACAAACAATTTCCAACCAGAAAAATTGAAAGTGAAAAAAGATGATAAATACATTGAGTGAAGTAACAACAACATATTCTTCATGTTCTGATTTTACATTGTTTCTGGAAACAGTTGACCAAAGCCAATTTGCAGATCCTTTTGCTAATGAATAAGTCCAACCAAGCCAACTATCTCCAATGGATCTCAGCAAGTTTTCCTTATTTGTTAACAATCCTTGCCTTTCCATTTGGGAGATAACAATGGCCAGTCCTAAAAAGCAATGAAAACTGATAAATGTCCTAAGTGGTAAAGTTATAAGAAGAAAGTTGCAGTGTGTAGGAAGGAGATGAGATGTAGGACAAAGTTCTGTGATTGCAGCATAGTGACTCATAAATTGTAAATGTGGGTCAATACCCACCATGGGTAATATCACAAAGAAAGTTCAACCTATTAGCTTTTCCAGGTACAGCATACCATAAAGACCCCACTTAAATGGTACCATATTCATTTGGATCCAATATGTTTTCATACCATATTGGCCTTCTACCTACATGGGAACAATGATGAAAATGGTATGATTTCAATTTGCTTATGAATATGGTATGAAATGAATAGGGCATCGCATGAACACCCAATGCACTATAGTCTAATACTATATTGATACTGAACCTGCTCTTTCTATTATCTCTGATGGGCTCCTAATTGATCCAGTGTGAAATCATATCAGAGGTAATTGCATGATACCATATGCATTTAATACCATATTCATAAGCATATTGAAATCATATTTTATTCAAAATCATATTTGAGTAAATGGAAGGTCAATATGGTATGAGAAAATATTGGATTCAAATGAATCTGATGCCATGTAAATGGAGTCTTAGATAATAATAATAATGATGACTATTTCTAGCAAATAAAAAATACATTTAGTTCACGAAAATTCATTTTCATGAAGATCCAATTAAGATATTATTTATTTGCTTGTAAAAGTTAAGATCAATGTGTATTATGAAAAATGAATTGAAAATAATGCTTAAGGATATTAGACAAATTGCAAATAAACATGCAGTTGGCTTGCTACAATGAAGAGTATGGCAGTTCTTGAAGAGATCTTGCTCGTGCAAAAGATAGTTGGCAGGTATAAATCCATATAGCACAGCAACAAGCATGCAGGGAAGCCTAACTCTCTGTGTAAAGATGATTCTCAAAAGCAATGCAATAATCTCATGCATGCAACTGCCATGTTCCTCAGTATAGCTTGCCTGGGTGACAAAGTGATAATAATCCTCCAGACCTTCTGATGATAATCAATATATGAAATCTCATATTGTGACAGATTTAGTAAATACCCAATATCTCCTTTTAAGATAAGCATATATCTATAAGTGAGTTTTCAGTGCACACAACGGATCTAAATTGCAATGCGTTAAATAAAGTGAAAACTTTAGTTCTAATATTGTTTGGTAGCATCCTTCACAGACTAAAGAAATGCTATTCAATGTCGGGTTAAGATTTCTAAACTACATTAAATTATTTCATTAAGAAGATGTTGAAGATATGCTTAATAGTACCTTACATTCTCCCTGCAGCAAAGGATAATTTAATGTACTAATAAAAATATGGGTAATAGAACTTAATTCAATCTTGCTTTAACTCGGTATCCTTCATATGTACTTAAATTGCATAACAATAAACGTTAATATTTATGAAGGTAATGCCTACCATTCGGGGTTCTACCATCTACCATTGAGAATCTTTCTCTCAACGTTTCGCAGCTTATGCAGACATCACGATAAAATAAGCAACATCGCTTGATTTCGTCTATCCAGTAATTCATTTTACTATCCCAATGACGTGGATTTATATTTCTATCCTTTGGAAAAGCAGAGTACATAAAGTTCATTCTATCTCCATCATGAAAGTCACGAAGAGAGAACCCCTCCTCTCCAACGCTTGTAGCGTTCGCCATATTTGTTGAACTAGTTGATGAGAGTTTTGCTGCGCAAGGTTGTTGTTGCTGCTACTGTTGTTAATAGTGTTTGTTGTCGCTGTTGTTTTGAAGAAGAACAGGGAAACTTGTTTCACAACTTTTCCGCACATCTCATTTTCCAAAAGTTCCCATTGCCTACAAGTCAAAAGTCGATTCAACGATATTTTTATAAGGAACCTAGCTCGAGGCCTAGTTCCAAAAGTTCCCTATTTTCGGACCTCCAGTTATAAGATGTAGTACTAGAAGTTCCTTAACAGTTCCTCATTTTCACCCCACATTTACTGCCATACAAGTGGTACAGACACAAGTAAAACATTGAAATTATGAATTTTGCCCTTAATCTTGGCTATAACTTACGGATAATGAAGCATGAAACACTTGACACAAGAATATCAAACAATCTGTGCTGATTTTGTTGCAAATGAATGGAACCGGCTTCCTAATTCTTGATTGTCTGTTGTTATAAAAATGTTTAAAATTGAAAGTTCCTTAAGGAGTTTTACTTTAGTAGTTTAAGTTCTTTAAATATAGTTTGGCATTCTACATGTAATTTCCTTATAAAGTGGTTCCTTATAAAAAAGCGTGTTGCGCATTATCTCCCATTTCCTACAAACCACCAGTTTTTCACGTAAATAAACTAACAGTAAAAACTATCATATTGTCCTGGTGATTTAGATTGCAAAATTAATATAGATTCATAGCAAGACAAACCGAAAGAATGCAGATTTTAATATGGTGGAGGACAAATGGTAAACCCATTTAAGACACCAATCATAATAATAATAAGTAATACTTATAAAGGGTAAAACCTTGTCAACACTACAACTATTGTTATCAATAAGGGCTCTGAATAGATACAATGGTAGTGATGAAAAATTCAAAAATTGTCTTCGGTGTCAAAGCCAACAATGGTGGACCATGCTACGCCATTAAGCAGAGTTATCAGGCCCCTCCCAAGTATGAACAAGCTCGTGGCCCCGTCCCAGTGTTTAGGTCAAGCAAAATATATCCCATATTGGAACACTACTGACACCATCTTACAAGTGGAAACAACATCTGATACTTGAAATCATCTTCTTTGAAAAGAGGGATGTCAGGGGCTTGAAAAGTATTCCAACCACTGAGATATCATGGCCCCCAAAAGTGTCCATGGTTGCGTAAGGATTTTGGGGCCTAAGGTAATAGCAAAAAATAACAAACGGCAGCCACGTTGTATACTCAAATAGGGCATACCGTATGGTACTGGTTTGCCAATATAATAAGTCTTCAGGTTGTTTTACTCTCGTCTTTTGATCGGAGCCATTACAAATATGAAGTGAGGAGTAGGTTTCTTAATCTAATTTACATCAACATGTAATCACAAGTGAAGTGCTAATCATGCTTCTAAAAGGATTTCAAAAACCTGCATAAAGTAACCATATACTAAGTCTACCATAATCAGTGTGTAACGAATGTATGATTATCTAAATATTAATAAAGCATCAAAATTATCAATTCATTAAGAAAATACTTGTCTTTGATTCTCATGATTATATTTTTGCAAGTTACCAAATTGCTTTTGATAATGTTCACAAAGCAGATAGTTGAAAGTTTCTGTCCTTACAGTCGATTTTAAATGCGAAGCAAAATTCGAAGACTGTTCATACTGGAATCATTGTTTACTGTTCATCTCCGTAATATCATTACTATGACAGTTGCTTGTCTTGCTTCTTCACCAACTGCACTTCTATCATGTCTACCTATTCCAAAGGGACAGATAGCTAGTCGTAAACGATTTATCAGTGAAAGAGTTCATGTGAACACGATATTCTCCTCCCATCAATTCACCAATACGCTCCAGCAAGTGTAGCGTGACATTGTTTAATCCCTTACATACGTATCTGTGCTCATCAGGTGCTCCTGCTGATACAGGACGTAATATTGACAACATATTATTGTGTACGTTACATTACGAACTATTCTTGTGCACTGCTTTTATAAGAAACATAACTGAAGGCCTAGTCTATGATGTTTCTCACCTCTGGACCTTGTTCCAACACATCGTAGTAATAAAAGCTACTTCAGAGTTGCCTAGATATATAACTGCATATTTCACGCTCTCACAACAGTACAGAAGCAGGAAACAGTTATACCCTGAATTTTTTGATGAATTGTTGCTAAAAACAGTTGCTACATGGATTACAAACACTTCGTGAAAATTTGAGTGCAAAGAATGGTACTGGCTTCCTAATTCTCGATTTTTGCAGCGAAAACAACATTCCAAACTGAAAAGTTCCTTAGCGATTTTGTCATTAGCTGAACAACTTCCGTACATTTTTTGGTCTTCTACACTTAAGATCCTTACAAAGTGGTCTTTATTATAAAACAACTGACATGAGAACAGACTAGCTTATCTTGGTAGCAAGACTTCAAAATATTTGGTGTAGATGACCATGAGGATGCAATCGAAAAATTCGACATATGTCAGGAGACTGGATCCAAGAAACAATCCAAGTTGACCACCAATATCACCTGAAATAGCAAATAAAGGATACATTAAAACGCAGTTTGCCAACTGAAAGTGACTGAAAAGTAATTTCATAAGGCAAAGTGCTATGCAATCAAAAGTGCAGTCTGGAGTACGCCAAGAAATGATTTTCATAAAGCTGTTCAAATTCCTCCAAATATAAGAAACAAGTAGACACATACATATACCCAGTCCAACACTGGTTTTGAAAACTTTATTTTCAGCATCAACTTTTCTCTTTGCCATTTTCAATGGCTAGCTATGACCTCATAGTTTTCAAGCGCACAGACTGAAAGCAGGCTCTACGTGGTGGATGTTCCCGCCTAGCCCTATGGCAGCTGTCTGTTGCATTATGGGACTTCTAGCTTATATGCTATCACTGTTTAAAGCCATCGGACCACCATAAATTCTGGAATTAGTCTCCCTGTATAATTTATGGTGAAATTAAATGAAAATTGATCAAATAGTGAGAACATTATCCAATACTTGCCAAGAAGAACTTTTAAATCATAGCTTGGAATTTGTTCCACCAACTCGTAACTAAGATCACCATAGAAAACATTCAGTTTTAAATAATTTTCCCTGAAAAAGGAAAACACTGTAACAACTGATGACAAAAGAAGAAATCACATAATCAGCTGAGCAGAAGCATTCCATAACATGCCAAAGTATATACGAAATCAAAAATTATGGGCAAGACTAAGTACCTGATGAGCATTCTCTTTTCCATTGGAAAGCCTTTAAGGCCTTTCATTGCTGCAATTTTATCAGCCTCAGAGTTTGAAGGAAACAAAGCAGTTGAGGTTTTTGTGACAAATTCTTCAATCTTACAAGGAATTGGACAATGGTAATCCTGCATCATGTCAAACTTCTCTACGAAAGACCGTTTGTGAGATGACTAAATATAAACTTAGACTACAAAATATTAGATAAAAATACTATATTACGGTATTTTTAGCATACTATTATATAGTATGATGTGAAATAACTAATTTGATACAACATGAAATAAAGCTTTATAATATAATATATAATGATGCAACCTATTATAATACAATAGTTTATGATAAATATATTATAATGGGAAATAATACAATGTAATATAATATAGTATAGTTTAACATAATATAAGATAATATGATATAAAATAACATAAAATAATGTAACAGAAAATAAAATAGTATAATACAACATAGTATAATATCATATGAAGATAATTCATTTACTATACAATTGTGCTTAAATCGCGTATGAATGTGCAGCAGAGACAGACAAGTTACTTTCAAAAGAAATTGATTTCACAAATGCATAATTTGCTGAATTGAGCTACCTGACCTTCTTTAAGAATGCAATCAAATAAATTTGAAAGTGGAAATAAGATAGGAAATGGACAAGAAATGTTTGGTACAAATTTAAAATAGATTGTACCAGAAATATCATTGTAATGGCTTACCCCATACAGGCCAGCCACAATCCATCAATCTCGTCAGATTGCAAATGTCATAGTTTCCTAAAAGAAACCAAAATATGCTATTACAAGGAATATGATGAAGTTCTTATAGAAATATACTAGCAAATATACATTTGCAACTTCTATTAAATACGCGGCAAAATCGATGTGAAGGACGATAGAAGAACAATTTCTATTGATAGATTTAATTGTATTCCAAAAGATATTATTGTTGGTACCTGGCATAAATGCATCCATGCATTTACATTTGTCCTTCAAAGCGGTTGTTAATTTATCCAACCAACAAAGATGTTGTGAATAGAAATCGAAATGATTCAGCTTCAAACTGCCACAATTAGTCCTGTAAGGTTTCCTTAAATTGATTCTCTAGAAAATCAAGAATATAGTCATTCAGAGAATATATATGTACAGATAACTGAATCAGA
Source organism: Mastigias papua (assembly GCA_964019165.1). Lineage (NCBI taxonomy): Eukaryota > Metazoa > Cnidaria > Scyphozoa > Rhizostomeae > Mastigiidae > Mastigias > Mastigias papua. The sequence continues at coordinate 295,139 of OZ025284.1, read as the reverse complement.
GCCGCATCCATATAGTATATAAATATAAAAAAAAGACAAAATCAAAAATATACTTTACTTAAATGTAGACGCATAATATCTTCATCAGTATATATATATATATATATATATATATATATATATATATATATATATATATATATATATATATATATATATATATATATATATATATATATATATATATATATATATATATATATATATATATATATATATATATATGTATAAAAATTTATACATATGTTTCCTATTTTATAAGAAAGTTTTCTCCTCTCAGCACTGAAACTTTCTTCACACTTTATTAGGGAGAATATTCCAGTTTCTATAGCACAGAAAAGGTACACAGACAGACAGGCCGTACACAAATATAGCACTGAAATACATGGGCTTTGATACGTGAAATCTTTGCAACTAAAATCCAGTACTAAACTTTTTGAGCAGTCGAATAATAGTTTTTAATAAACAAAGATCTTATAAAAATGTGTAAACAGCAGTAGCTGGTTATATCTAGTATGCACCGTACTAATTACTTCATGTAACCCAACACTAACCTTTCTTTTAGCAATTTCGACGTAAGTAAATGTGCCAGGGCTCAAAAGCATACCACTGGTTTTTATTGGAGTCTCATCTTGACCATGAAGAATTAGTTTTATGCCAGCTTGGCTCGTGTCACTATAATCGTACTGTTGGACATCAAGCATCATCTCAACTCCATTTTTAGCACCCGATACGTTAACTGAGATGATTGGCAAACCATTTTTTCCTGAATTAAAAGTGTAGCATCTCGTCGTTCCTGAGCTATCCCAATATTCAATGAAATGTGACTCATTATATTGTTTTCTGCCAATCCATACGGATTTTAGCATATCCGATAATCTATGATTAGCATCTGTAACTGTTTTCCTATACGTGCTAGCATTCAGTACTGAAGGAGGTAATTCCCCACTGAGTACCTTTGACAACAGCGTGTCCTTAAATTTTGACTGGCGAAAGTCATTTAAATTGCATATGGAAATTGCCGGCAGATTTGCGTCCTTCCTGTCGTACACAAGTGTAGTTGTCGTGCTCATTGGATATTGAAAGAACTGAACAAGGCTCGCGTATATCTTCTCTCCTACATAACCAAATGCAGCGATGAGAATTAGAGTCCATATTATCCTTCTGATCAAATGTTTCTTATCGAAACAGAAATGCAATCCATGCAGAGTTGAATTAGATATAAAATTGTTTATTTGTTCTTCATTTCTCTTTCGTTTCCGTCTTTTTTCCATTTGAAATGCCTTTTCAGGTATGCCTGCAAGCATTCCAAAAGAAACACATAAGGTCTCTGCTTAAATCGAAACTCAAAGAAATCACAGAAAATTGCAGCCTGTTGTAAAGTAACAGGCAAAGGTGGACAGGTGTAGCAATGATGCCATAGAATCGAGGTCTAACGAGGTATCGAGCCAAATCACAGATTCATAGCGAAGTTATATAGAATGCCAATAGGAACTAGATATATGTCTTTACCAGGTGGGAAACAGAAGCATGATGTGAAAACGGCTAGTATAATTAATATGTGCATAAAATAAATTAAGACTTAGCATTCCAACAAACGTATACAAACATCGGACCAAAAATGTCATAAATAGACGAGGAAACGCTGCAAATGGAAAGGTGCAGAGTACTCATTCTCGTTCTATGAAGCGATAGTAACAGATTTAATCTGGGGTTAACATTGTGACTTAGCTTCCATCATAAAGACCCTAAGGAAGGGAAAACATAGATGAAAAGTCTGTTGGTACTACAGAACTTCACTATAGCACAAAAAAACGGGACCATTTGTTTTAGCATACTGAACGCTTTCGGTATGAACAGCTTTCAGTATGCTAAAAGAATGTTCCCGCTTTTTCGTGCTATAGGAAAACATAGAGTGGGCTTTGGTAATGGAAACGGGTTGTACATGAAGTAGTTGATGAAAATGAAAATAAGGCACTAAAATATACCCGTTGATTAACGACAGTAACAACAACAATCCCAACAAGAAGTTTTACAATGATGATTTGAATTCAAAAACTCTAATTATTCACTCACCTGGATAACGAACTTCCGCTTCTCTCCTCGCTTCTGTATATTCCTTTGCAGATTTCCTCCAGTTTATTATCTTCCACATTTTGCAGCTCCGTAGATTATTTCCAATATCGATTGATTGCAAAAGTGTGCTTGCACTATAACCAAATGCATATGTATAATATATAAATATATATGTATATATATACATATATGTGTATATATATATGTATATATATACACATATGTGTGTATATATATATATATATATATATATATATATATATATATATATATATATATATATATATATATATATATATATATATATATATATATATATATATATATATATATATATATATATATATATATATACAAACACACACACACACTTTTTAGTAAGATTTTGCAATAGGATGATTTGTGTTGTAGTTAAAACACACTTTCACCGTGATATAATAAAATACCAACGTATACAAATTGAAGCAGCAGTCGTAATAATAAAGACTGCTAAATGAAAATTACAAAGGACAAGACACCTTTCGAGGAAACAACCAATCCTGCGGTAACTAGTAGATTTATTAATAGAAAAGGTCAACAAATCACTGAAATAATTTGTAAGATTTAAATTGAACTAGGAATACCACAGATATAACAGATGAATAACTGAACAATGTGCAATGAAGTGAATGTGAATGGGTTAATGTTTATTTAACAATGGCCTAACTAGAACCAATGGAAAAACTAATGTCAAATGTAGAATTACCAAATTTACTTCTATACTCAAACACAGCTGCTAAATTTAGAACATTTTTACATATAACCGAATTCAGCCTACCTCTATTTTCCTTGCTTTGAGAAACAGATGGAATGATATCAACTCTTATGGCATTCACTATTCATACACTGGGGAACTGAAATTGAATTGCAGATTAAGAAGGCAAAAGCCCTCTTATTGGTTTTAGCACAAAAAGAATAAAAGCTTTTCATATTACGCAAAAACAAATATCTTCATCTTATAAAACTTTTGTCTTTGTAGATATTTGTAATGGCTGTCAATTGTACAGGCTTTACAATGGTGATCCTTTTCTCAAGAAGTTTAAAACTTACAAGGATGTTTCTTATTTATAGGGGTCGATATTTATGACCAAATTGCGGCATAGTTCCTTCATAGCTTATGTCTGTAAATATACTGACCACTTACATGACATCTTTGTCTTATAGCAGCCTTTATTTCTGTTAGCAAAATTTTATTCCTTGATGCCTACTGTTCAACATATGGAAACAGAAAACTTTCCCATATGCATTTAAACAGGATCTTTCAACTTCCCTAGATGCATTTAAAACATGATCTTTCAACTTCCCTAGATGCATTTGAATATGATCCATTAAAAAAAACTATTGAAGGAGGTTTAAGATCTAACCGGTTTTACTTGCCGAGTTGAATCAACGATGTGGAAAATCCACTTTACAAGTGTCTGTCAAAGGACGCCTATTGAAATTATGCGGCATTTGGGATAAAAATTTTAGCCCTGCATTCATGCAAAGCTTGATATGAGCAGGTTTTTCATTTAGTGTCATTACAATTTCTATGAAAAAGCTGCCTTCAGGAAATCAGAACTGAGGGCAAATAAGAGAGATTTGGCTTTAGCATTCACTACAAGTTTGGAGGAACTTCATTCCAATGCAATGAATAACCTTGACAAAATAAACAGACGAAAAATTATGCATTACTTTTCTGAAAATGGTTATCTGCATTTACGTGAACTCTCTTTTAAAAATACAAAAAGGAAGATTTCAAAATTAGATAGGTTAATTTATCATTTAGAAGAGAAGAGAGACAGGTGTTAATGGATTTATGTCGTTCAGTACATCTAGTTTCTTTCTTCTGATGAGGTGGAGAACACCTTTTTTTACGTCATATGAAGATTATTAGGTTGCACCATCTGTAAGCTAACGTTATGAATCTAGCAAAAATCAGTACTTTTGCAAAACTTCAAAACATAGAGAAATTAGAATTGAAAATTTTTCAAGGGGACACGAAAAAGCAGTCTTGCAGATGCCTCATTTTCGTGCTGTTTTACAAGTGTATAACTTTAATCTATTTGGTGAATGTGTTTATAGCAACAAACTATACAAAAAAGATCAATGGACTAAGAACTTTAGCAGTAACTTGAATTCATTAAGATAATGAGATGGAATAACAATTATAATCTGAATAAAACTATATATATGTAAATTACTCTCACCATCGAAAAAAATGTATCATAAATTGAAATGAATGCAATTAGATGTGTGTACCTTGGTATATCAGCAAATACTATCTTTCTGTCAGATATCTGTTGTCCAGAAATCAACCATGTGTTTTCACTATAAATTTGACTGATCTAACGTCGCTCTGTTAACACTCTCCAACGGAGGATATGCGATCTGGAGGGCCGCAAATGATTCGCACCAACTAATGCAATCTTCTTCTATAAAAGTTTCTTTCTTTACTGTTTTGTATTTTGTGCTGCTGCAGTAATGGTACTAAATAATTAATAGAATCGTGCATAGCTCTAATCTCCTTTTCAAAGCGTCAATTTTAATAAAAAAAGCTAATCTGTTCGGAATGCAGCTGAAGACACTCGCCCTTTTAGTGAAAATATCAAATGTTATAGAAAATATGGTATGCGATTAATCAAATCCTATCAAAACAAAAGGTAGAAAAGTTTGCAGCTTAAAATTGAACTCCGAGTGTATGAGATCATGCTGTACGCAAAATTAACATAGTTTGATGTGCATGGCAAGTTAACTTGTCAAACCAGGCAAAGTGGAATTATGTGATTAACCAAAGCAGACATCCTTTCTTGTCATCTCTCTTGTGCGGGGATAGAGAAGATGAATTCCAACATGGAATCAATTATTGAACCAGATTTGCATAAGTCGATCAAGTTGCACCTGTCTTTAAAGTGGATTGATACAAAAATAAGTAAACCTGTTGTGAAACATTATCGACCTTTCGTAATGCAAAAACAATAAATCGAACTGATTCTACACTATGCATAGAGATTATGGCGACGATAAGCCGATAGGTGTCATCAAATAACAAGGAGCAACCATTTCGTTATAAAAAAAGATGAAAAGTGGTTTCTCCCTTAATTTCATCCTTCAAATTTACGAAAGTGTCTACCACAGTGCCTTCCTCTTAAGTAAAAAGGAGCCGATGTCATGTACGACACGTAAAATTATAGGAATTTCAAGCCTACTCATTTATAACGAAGCATTGCTGAAATGCATTCGAGAAAAAGTAAAAAACAACATTGAAAACTGGATTATAGTCTTGATATAGACAGTTCTTAGAACACTTTGATAAAAAGAAAATTAGGGACAGTCTAGATTTTCACCGAGACGTTGTGCAGTGGCCGTAACACAATTAATTTTAGCTATACATTTTAATGAATTTCTACCAAATAGGTTTCAGGGAATTTTGATAATGCATCAAATTTCTTGCTCCGTGCCGCGAAGAAAGCGTTAATGTAAGAAGAATATAACATAGCTTAAACTACAAAAGATCAATCTTTAGCATTTAACCAGAACAATAGGACCCATTAGAAGACTGGAGTCTGATAACCCAAATAGAAAGGGAGAACACAAAAGTCTGCAATACATTCTAATGCAGGTACCAAGAATGGTGAAGCAGTAGAAGGTAAAACAGCATTACTGTTCTGCTGGCGCTTAAAAGTCTCAGTTAGAGACGGACATGGTTTTACGAAAGAGAGGGAAACAAACTTGGGAATCAAAAGAAATAAATCATTTTAAGCATGAAACTATGCTTGTAAATAAAACCATAGTAAAGTTATTATGTTAAATAGAAGAGAAACCAAAGAAATAACGGTATATGGAATGAATGATATGAACTAAAAAAGAATTAACGGAAGGAGGAATGAAAAGTAGAAAGGATGAACTGAAGACAGAGTGAACTGAGGAAAGAACCAACTACTGAACGGAAAATCAAACGAGGAAAGAAAGACCAAAAAAAACAATGTAGAAAACTGCTAATATAGAAATTCGATTTTTACATGATTTCATAAGTGTGATCCTTTCTCTGAGCAGATGAAATGAATGCGTATTTGTATATAAAAAACTGCAGTTTTCGACTGTATAACAAACTAAAATAAAGTATTTAAGTTCATAATCAAAAACGATATCAAGGCTATGGTTTTGATAAATTTAGGAAAAACACATTTATATCTCCTTACAAAAGTAGACATATAGGAAATTTTGAAATACATCTGCCGCTGTCTCCCTCTATGAGAATGGTCTGTTTTCCTCGGTTGACTGCATCACATGATACAGTTGTATCAACAAATCCTTTGGTATCCGTGACGTCTACATTACAATCGAAAGATTGTTCAAACATTCAACGCATTCACTTGCTATTGAAAACGCACTAATTTGTACAGCTGATTTAATTACAATGGTACTCCCTCATGTTTCACTTTGGACATAGTCATTCAGTAGGTCCATTTATTGTGCTTCTCATCCTCCAGTATGATCTCTTTCAGTTCTCTCTTACAAATATTTTGCTCTCTTATCATTTCAAAATCGTGACTCATGCGAGTTCACTGTTAGGTTATCTGTGAAAGTTAGAGACGAAATTTCAAGCATATCTACACAACAACTTACTTCGATAAAGAGCTACATTTAAAAGCTCAACTGATTTTTCACAATACATTTAATGAATTGGTCACTGCCTCAGCAAAAGGCGAGGCCAGCCCTAAATTGCCTTCCTATCTACATGTTGTAAACTGCTTATTCGCTGACATTACAATATGCAATATTATGCAACAATATGCAATATCATGCAACAATACGCAAGAATCCGCAACACATTTACACAGAGACACAGGCTACTTTTACAGGATGTCTTGGAACCATTCTAAACAGAATTTGCAACAAACATACACAGAGACATAGATACAAAAGTAGGAACTCCTGAACAATAGTATGGCAAAGAGAGCCAACAGGAAATAAAGGGTACTGAAAACAACAAGACTGCCAGACAATTCGGACCTCTCGATTTACACTCTTTTCTTATAAGAACCAGTAAAATTGAGGTTTAGGCTGTCTGTTCTTAATTTTTTCCAAAATTTTGAGGACGAACTGTCCTCAATTTGTTCTTAAATTAATGGGGTGTAGGAAATGCAGACATTAGACAATACAGAAAAACACTAGCAGAAGAGAAAAAGCATACGTTCTTACAGATGTATGGCCCTTGCTAAAAGTTCTGGCAGAGTCCAGAAGAATGTCCAACCTTCCTCCGGCTGTCAAATCTTCAGTATAAACCTTCCTCTTTTAAGGCCATCAAAATTAGCCAAAGGTTGTGAGCTCTGCATTGTGTATGTCTCGGAAGCTTCTACTGTTAATAGGCTATGCCTTTCACCGTCGATGTCGCATTATATGAAAACTTTGCGGAAATTGGTTTGTCGATACAAATTACCAAACCTTCCTCAAATACGACATAGAGAAGAAAATTTCCTCCGGCCCAGAGCCGTGGAGCCGTGACTTTTTCTGGACTCTGAGTCTTGGTACACTTACGATTTTTTACAAGATGATGATTTGGGTGTTTCAAGGACTTCTGGCAAACATTGTAGAGCTTAAAAAGTTTAATATCGTTTCAAATCAGTTTACCACAGTGCTTCAGCCTCAGCTTGCTCTTAATTTCTTCCTAATTTTCCATAAATTTTGAGGCTCGTATTCTTATAAAATTGTGCATGTAATAAAGAGTGTAGCTGTGGGGAAAGTTTTGCTGCAATCCCTTAACATGATGCAAATATCAGAACAATTTCTGTCAAAGAAGGGCACCTCTGACTCTGGAGAAAATATACTGGGTATAAATAAAAGGAGAGGGTTAAAGCCCTGAAGTATGGGATTATGCAGGGTTTATGTCAAGGTGGGTCCTAAGAGTAGAAGCTGGAAGTACACGACGGGAATTATTTAAAGGAGAATTCAGGACAAAATGAAGTGTGGGTAGATTGGGGCAAGTTAGGCCACTAAACTCGTTTTTAAACTTCATTTGTCAAATTCTGCATGGGCTTTGAGAAAAGAGGCTGAAAAGTTCGACAAGGATAACAGATTTCGAAAAGGACGGGTTTGATTGCGCTCACTCCCGCGGGACCAATGTGACGTCAAAAGTGGCCAGTAGTACCAAGGATTGAGCACCTGGACTAGCAACTGGCAAAGCGATCTTGGCTGTTGACAGACAGACATAACCATTTTCTGGAAAATGGCAAACGAAAATGCCTTAAGACTTCGGAGATGAAATATTTCAGGAAGAATTGCTAATAATTCGAAGAATCAAAGATGAGCATTAGTCTTTGAGCCTAATGTCGATCGCGCTTCTGTTTGATGATGAAAATGAGTCAACAACTGAGAATGATGAAACATAAGGCTTTAATCTTGAAAGAATTAGTATCATGGAATGGCATGTAAACAAATGCAAACTCAAATTCTAATTATGCACTTATAAATAATTGAGACAGGACATCAATGCTACTGTCTTCTTTTTGTGCCTTGGTGATCGAAGGACAAGGCCTAATTAAGAATTCATCGGCTTCACGTCACTATCTATTTTCTGTAAATATTTGTAGGTGCAGTTGTGGGAATGTGCTCAGATGGCAAAGGGAGAAGAAGCTGTGCTTAGCTTTAGTTGCTGTGACATTCTAATGGCACGACAAAAAGCAAAGGAGAAGAACTGAAAGTGCATGCACGCTTTTCGTTATAAGGAACCACTTTATAATGAACCTACATGAAGAGTGCCAAAATATCTAAAAAGCTTAAAATATTAAAGGAAAAGTTCCTAAGGAACTTTCAATTTGAAAAATTTTATAACAGCAAAAAATCAAGAATTAGGAAGCTGGCTCCATTCATATACAGTGAAAACCAGCATAGATTGTTTGCTATGCTTGTGTCAAGTGTTTCATGTTTCATTGGTCTTAAGTTATAGTCAAAATTAAAGGCAAAATTCAGAGCTTCAATGTTCACCTGTGTCTGTAACATATGTGTGGCACTAGATGTGGAGTGAAAATTAAGGAATTATTAACGAACTTTGAGTGCTAAAATTTGACGATTGGAGATCCAAAAATAAGGAACTTTCGAAACTAGTCCTTGAGCTAGGTTTCTTATAAAAAAGCTTGAATGTGAAGAAAACTAATCTAAAGCGATTTGCTTCCACAAAGCTTTCATAATGGTAGCACAATACGAATTTATTTAGAATAAAACTTGGCTACTCGCTTTTGGGGAGATCCTGCTAGATTTTGCTGGCACTGCGTCGCTCTTCAAAGACAGTCGTTTTATTCCAGTCAAGTTCAAAGCTGAGATCCAGGTTCAGGCACGACGCTGCCAAATGAAAAGTGGATGGATACGTATAAAAGTGCAGGGGGATAGATTGCATGACAAAGGATAGAAAAGACACTGGTTAACAAAAAGAAGGGTCGCTATTGCCCCTAGCCCCACCCAGTGACACTGTGCCTGAGGTTGAGCCTATGTCAAACTAATTCTCTTCAATATACTCTTGCCATAGTCGAGAATGGGATTTCACTTAAAAATGTACAAAACGTAACTTGGCAATCCAAACTTCTTGCAAACAGGATACGATAGAAACCTGAACTCTTTTGCCGCCTAGCCTACGGCCTATCGTAAGCATGACATTTCACGCAACGGTATTTTCATCATTTACTTTTTCATCTACGTCTCTTTTCCTTTGCCCACTGTCATATAGACAGGTGTATGCACTTTCAGTTATTCTAGACTGGACTATATAACGAATGATACACTGAATTAATTATGAGTCTATATACTATTTAAGGATTGCGTGCAAATGTAGTAATCACCTTTGACGTCACAACTGAGAGATTAACTCCAGGGATATGACAAAGATCTGAGAGTCTACAAGCAGAGAAATCGACACTAAATTGCTTAATTACTCGAAATTGCCGCCCTATTTTCAAACTATTTTAAAATGCATTTTGTCACCTTCAAATACATCCTTCTACTGATGGTTGTATTTATACTGGAATTCTCCATTACGAGAATGTTACAGAGGAAGATTGGTGCCAATTATAAGCAATTGAAAAATGCCATTTATTGCAAAAATATTAAGAAGCAAATTCACCAACATAGGAACTGCTGAATGGGCGTGCCAAGAAAAAGATGTAAAGCAAGGTTATCACTTTGATCACATTGAAGAAATAAGTGCGAAGAGCTGCATAGATATCCATAGGCTGACACAGGATGTAAATATAGGCCAATCACGAATAACCTAATATTTTGAACTTTTACAACCTAAAAATAAAACGTGAAGTCATGGAACTATACTGTACTACGGAATATGCATGCATGCACCAACACTGGTCCGAGAAACACAAGGCACTCAAGACTACAAAGAGAGTTAAATAAAGTTGAACACTGAACGATAGTACTGCCAAAATGTGGAATGCATTGCGATGACAAATGTACGCTAATTTTGCATTGGATGTTATGGAGCAAAACACAAAAGCTTATCGTTCTGGCAGCAAGTCTGTTTTGAACTCCAAAAATTATTATGGAGAATGATGTAACAAAAATCAATGAATTCCAATTACCTCATTACAAATTGTAGATCACATGGGATGTTAGGAATAGCAAATTTGACAGAAAATATTGACATAACAGCTGTATATGTGAAGAGTGGGTTGTTTGCAAAGCCTGAAAACAAATGCAACATAATTTATTCAGCTTTGTTAAATGCAACCACTCGCCCCACCCTCGTTTACTGACTGTGATAAAAGGCGACCATGTTGCATTGAATGCATGGTTAAACACATCGTATTGAATAGAGAATAATGCTAGAAATGAAAAGCAGATTCAACTGAACACACAAACGTCAATGACCTCAAACACAAATCAATGTAACATTTCAGAATTTTAAGTGTCCGAAGGAGATGATGAGCTCGGTTCGTGAAAGGGCCACTGAGAACAATCGCAACTGCTTGCTTATACAAATTATCTTAAAGTGTGTAATGTATCTGATCTACTGTTCATAACTGAACACTTCTCTCATTCTCACTAATGTAGCTAAAACAAACGTATTCGTTAGGTTTCACTATGACCCTAACTTATCGATGGGCCTAGCTACCATTTGGATTCTTGACAGAAGGAGACTATAATATTTGAGATATTTCGATACTGAATCTGTTTGCCTTGTTTATCAAATTCAATATGATGCCATCAACTTTACTAGCTCTGACTGGATTTCAAGAATTGATTTATGTAACCAGAAAAGGGACTTGCATCGCTAAAAATTCGAGCAAACGTAATGTTATGTAAGTGCTGGTACAACTTCTGATGAAATGAGGTTTCGTGGTAGTGCCTTGCTGACTTTACGTATTTGAAAATTAAATTGATGCTACCTAAATCAAGTGCTTTGCTTCCTTTACCACAAGCCATTGATTTCAAAATCTCAGCCTACACTTGTTTGCATCAAGACATGCTCACTTGCAGCAAGAAATGGTTGTGAAATGAAAGGATTTCGATGCATATTTGCGTGAACAGAATGAATCAATATTGCATTCCAATATTGATAGGAAACATCCAAATATTAACATGCTTCCAAAAGATACCATATCAAATATATTTGATAAAAAATAAACACATTTTGCCTTTAATTCATGTTTATAACAATGCATAACGAATCTTAAGGAGGTTATCAGATTAACAGAAAGTTCCTTTCAAAGGCAGAGGAAGAGTGAGCACTATTGAAGTATATACTATACTTAGGCACTTAAGAGAACTTTAGCTCTTTCAGAAGTATACTGCTATATTCTGTAATAAAGACGAGTAAACAAAACGGTTGTCACATTCCAGAGAAAATAAAAGGGATAACACAGAAAGTATTGAAGCATCAATGAGACTTATTTCATAATTTCGGGGTTAAGGATCATTAGAGAAAGCATTAATTTTGAAGAAGTATAAAATCAATAGAATATATAAATCAAAGTGGCTATTAATCCAGTGTTAGCTATGTACAAAAATTCTGTGCTGGTGTTAGTGCTGCTGATAGTGTTGCAGTTGTAGGCGAGCAACACAAAGGGCCTCCTTGCAACAAGGGAAAATTTAAAGAGAAGAGGATGTGAGCGTTAAAATGTCAAAAAGAGTTGGAAGAGTCTAAAACGATGATCAGGTAGCGCAAAATGAATGTAATGCTTGGTATGTCAAAGCTGTACCTCAAATCGCCGCGATTGCATTTCTTAGGGAAATTCCTAGCTTTCACAATTTGACAAATGATTGTATACTATGATTGTATACTATGATTGTATACTATGATTGTATACTATGATTTGTATACTATATTATGACTATAAATAAATCTGCAACAAGGTCCGAGAGGCAACGTCCTGTAAGAGGATTTATATATATATATATATATATATATATATATATATATATATATATATATATATATATATATATATATATATATATATATATATATATATATATATATATATATATATATATATATATATATATATATATATAAATAATTCAATATATATAAATATTTATATAGCAAAATTGAGTTTTTCGGTATCTCAATTCCGGAAGGTGGAGAAGTTCTCCAAGAAGGTGAAGAAAGCAGAACTAGATATTTCATTACTTACTAGCTGTCAAAGGTTCAACGTTTTCCCGAAGTTTGTTTGTTTTCCATTGCCAAGTTAACAAATATGATGCTTTTGCAATCAGAAGATGGCTATTAAAAAGCGCAATAAATAAAAGATCCAAAGAAAAGAGAAATATTATATATATATATATATATATATATATATATATATATATATATATATATATATATACATATATATATATATATATGTATATATATATATATATATATATATATATATATATATATATATATATATATATATATATATATATATATATATATATATATATATATATATATATATATATATATATATATATATATATATATATATATATATATATATATATATATATATATATATATGAATTTAGATATGTTAGAAGGATAAATGTCTTTCAGTAGAGCAGTAGTACCAATCGTGGCAAGCAGGTTGTTTAAACAGTACTGAACACGAAAAAGCGGGGATATTCTCGAAGCCTCTTCCTCTGCCCTGGGAAAGTGCTCTAGTTAAGTTCTGTAGTACCAACAGACTTAAGAAAGTAATGAATAAGTAACTTGTCGTATATTAGTACTCTCACGTGATAAAAAGGCGTCTAAAGATAATCCCAGAAGCAGGCAGTAAACAAATGGTTTAAGAGAAATTGAAGTGAGACAAAATTTGCAAAAGGAGGGCAATTGGTTCACACTGTCTAGTACAGAACAATAGTACTCTTAGAATGCCGACGAGGAGAGAAGGTAAACATAATTGCTAGGAGCGAAGACATACTAGGTTGATTTCCGTAGTTTTCCATTAGTTTCCCAGTCTATTGCTCATTAACGGATTTGAGGTTAACATATGCAAATATCCAACCCACTTCTCCGCCTCTAAACAATCTTGCAATTCAATATTCCTTATTCCGTTTCAATATACATAGCCGATAAAAATGTCGATGAAGTCACAGCAACCACACATCAGCCAAAAGGGAAAATTCTTTCATCACAATGGTCTCGTTGATATTTGAAAAGGTAAAGATCAAAATTTATCAGATCATACGTAAAGTACATTTTATTTAATTGCCAATCTTCATGCTTGCGAGGGGACTAAATTGAAAATAAAAAAATTTATCAAGCAACTGTCTTAGCGTTATAAAAATTTCTGCTTTGAAATTTGATGAAAGGAAATCAAAATTACAAAGCCCGTTGTCTATTTGTTGTACAGTTCACTAGCAATCGAGATTTCGTATTTAGAAATCCTTAATCATTAAATCTTCTACAGACAATTGCGCAAAACTTCCCTAATATCTCAACATTTGCAGCGATATCAAGCTGGTTACGGGGCATGGGTGAAACCAGCTGAAAATAAAATTGACTTAGAATTTTCATGTTATAGTCGCACAAGAACAAAGTCACTGTTTTCTAAAGCTGGTTTGAAATAATTATGATACACAGCTTTTTTATAAGAGTACCCTATTCTTCGCTGAGCCTCTATATTCTTAAATTTTTGTATTTTAAGCCTAAGAATAATCTTACAATATTATTAATTATTAGTGATTTTAAGCACCAATGCTCGTATAGACTATTCTGCATTTAAATTCAAATCATAGCATAATGACTCCCAGACCAGATAAGTGAAGCTCACAGTTATTTTGCTTTCTAAAGAAAACTCAAATCAGCAAAAGATCCGTGCCTTTGTGAAGCTTGAACCATGTACTATTCTTAAATTTCGGTGAATTTGAACCTTGATATTCTTATGGACTATATTCTTATAAAAAAGAGTGTATTGAACACTAATTAGCGGTAAGCTGTCAGCATTAACCATCATCAACCGTATGAATTAGTGAGCGCATCTTTATATATAGAAAAGCTAAAACGTCAAAATAAGCTTAAAACTATAGGACTACAATTTCTAAATGTAAAGAAACTACTGTATTCCTTGGCTTCTACTTTCAGAAAGCTATTCCTGGATTTTGCATCCCTGGACTAGACATACCTTTGGCCAGTTGCTGTTTGCTATGCCAAAACGTTTCTTTTAATGAATGTGCTTTGCAAGAGGCAGGAGCTAGGCCATAACTTTTCTTTAAGTTTTACACTTTCAAATAACAGCTTACTATGAGATTCATAGCTACTACGAGAGGTTATATGTACTGTTCTATGCAGTACTAGAAATACGCAAAGTTATGTTCATATAATACAAACTATTGCAATAAAAAGCAAAATACGTCCAAGAGCAGCTTGATTTTGATCAAAGACGTTGGAAGAATTTGCAAGGTAGACTGTTCAGTACTGGATTTTTGAAACCAAAGAAAGTTGATAAGTTATATATCATCTGTATATGCCCTTAAAATTCTAATATTCACAAAGACCTTCATCGATTTTATTTAATTTGTGTACCTCTTTGTGGTAAACTATGTATTAGAGTCTCATTAGAGTGTTATGTTTGTGTAGTGTCTGTCTCACAGTCTAACATTGCAGTGTTACACCAACTAAGGCATTCTTGCAAAGAAAATCTTAAGAAAATTTCAATACTGAAATCAGGAAAAAGCTTAGAAAGTTTCAATACTTGGCATACAAACACTTTCTTTTACAAAAAGCATGTATATAAGTTTTACAAGAACATATGTTAATGCGCCTCCGCAACTTTTGATAAAAGTGACCATTTCTAGTTCAACATTAATTAACACAGGTTTTATTCATGGAAGGTAGAGTATTACCATAATTAGCTTAGAAATTCGTCGTAGCACTTCAAGCCACGTTTTCACTTGTGTGAACACCTAAGAGCCTCTTTTAACATAGAATTTCCCGCTTTATTTAAACTGTCGATTCAAGTCTCGACGGCTGACGAGGTGGTCTCCACACTTACGAACAACATAAAGATTTTATTCCTGTTGGTTTTGGCTCGGCCTTACTGAATTCTTCTTAATGTTATAGGCGTGCACCTTTCATCAAATATAAAGGGCAGAAAGATCAATGTCAACAATATCCGGTAAATACGAGTTCTCCTGCCTAGTAACATTCTCCATATACTTTGACATAGCCAGCTGTGTGTATGATCCATAGATTCCATTAGCGTTATTTGTGTTGGAGTTTACCACACTTGCAATATAATCATCGTTAAACATTTGTACGGCATTTAGTAGCGAGCCTCTACAGTGTCGAATACACAATATTAGACGTCCTACCCTTCAACCAAGCAATCAGTATAAGAGGTGCTTGATAATATATCGTCACCTTTAGTCAAGTGGAGAATTTTGCATTTTGAGTTTTCATATGGATGAGAGGGGAAACAGAGATTTGAACCTGGAACCAATCTCATCATCTTTCCTTGTTGAGCACATTTTAAAGCAGAGCGCGTCAAAATCTTTTGAAGCTGAAATGGAAGGCACACAAGACCCGGTTAAGGGTGGTGAGAATACCACGGAACTTCAAGCAACAATTGATTATGACTCTCTAGCAGGATCAGGTACAAATGATGACTTCACAGGTTTCAGTTGTATGGTAGCCGAAGCAGAAATCAAAGGCACAAGGCATTTTAAAGGTATTTCTGAAGTAGATCGTATTGCATCGCCTTTTGCAGTGTGGTTGTTTCAAGTGTCGTTTTAAGTTCTCATTGTTGCATTTGGACTAGACGCAAGTAGTTGTACTTTCAGGCACTTGAACGCCTTCTCTGCCAGAACAGTATTTGTGGAAACACAGGAGAGAGCCAGAGAGTAGGTTTAGCTTTTGTTTTCTATGTTTTGATAGGCAAGTGAGAGGTTGAAGGCAAGTTGAAAGTATTAAGTGTTCAGTCCATGAAGACACTTCGCGAAGAAAAATTAACTATGAACAGCACTAATGAATGCAGAAGCTCTATTCCTATTATTATATATTTCTTCCCATTCTATTTTTCTACAATATCAACTATATACTGCTACATGAATGTTACTATCATATTACGGTTGAAATTCTTAAGTACGAAGGTATCGTCAAGGTTGGTTCTACTGTGAAAAGGAAATCTGATAAAGATATTGTTTTGATAAGTAAGAGCATAATGTGTATCGAAACAGTTCCATGTCCTTTACAATCAGTTACACCTTTACAATCCATCAAGGCATTTAGCTTGTAGCAAATATAGTATACGCTTTTTCTTTATGAAAATATAGTTTATATAATATAGTTTATAAAATATAGTTTATATCAAGGTTCAAAATCGGTGAAATTTAAGAATAGCTTAAGAATAATGCAAGGTTCAAGCCTCATTAAAGTCTCATCAATTTTTTGCTGAATGGAGTTTTCTTTAGAAAACAAACAAATATGAATTTCATTTATCCGATCTGGGAGTCATTATTTGATGATGTGACTCAGCACCTCTTCGGAGAGTGTCCGTACCACAGTCTTAATTATAAGAATATAATCTATACAAGTATTAATGCTCAAGTCTCTAAAATTTAAGAATAATTTAAGAATAATTTACGAATAACGAGGTTCAGCGAAAACTTGGGTATTCTTATAAAAAGTGGATAAGTATCTTGTCCATTCAGATCACAATCAATAGGTTTTATACAATGCACCAGAAAGATATACATGATGCCATACGGAGCAACAGAACGCAATTCATGGAATTCAAACAAGGCCTTACTTAGACTCGACTGAATCAATGGATGGATTTGCTCATAAAATTAGCTCTTTCAAGATCTTGTTGCGTTGGTGCACTAGGAATAATACAGTAGAACTTGCAATCTTGTTGAAAGGTAGTTTTTCATGCATATAGAATATAATTGCACAAGGTCTTGCCTAATTGAATGGCTGGTTGATATCCAATCCAATAGCTTCATAAAAATATAATACTACTACAATGAGATCTACCGTTGGTGACAACATTCTTGTCCTTATATGGTATCACACTTTGTAACTGGACAGAGGTATCGATACTGTCAGACATAACTTGCTGGCAACGAGTATGACAAATGTATAGAGAAGCTATCCACATAAAAGAACTTCCCCTTTGTAGACCTAGGCTAAAAAGGTTCTTATAAAAGAGATATGAATAAATAATTTTGGGTAGTAATTCATAATAAAAACTTTGTTCTGCTCAGTATTCATTGAGAAATGGTTTTCTTCTTTTGAAAGATAGCCCCCCCACTTTCCTTGTTGAACCAGTCAAGGTCATAATTTTGTATCTTGTTTATAGGGTTCTGAAGAATTGTAGGGCACAGGTGCAGTTCTACATAGGTAAACCTGGTTCAGGGCATACCTTTAGCCAAGTTTGCTGTATAGTACATACGATAAAGAAGCATAATATTTAGATAAATGTAGCCTCGTTAAACTGACCGTAAAGTGCCTTGTTAGTTTAAATATGCTTATTTCTTTGCTAAATTAGGCATATAATGCTTAGGATTGTGATGAAAAATGAAAGGTCAAAGTTATAAACTGGGGAAAGACCCTGTCGAGTAACTAAAGTTATGTTTTGCCTATTCAGCAATAGTACTTTACACGTGGTGCTACTGAATGACTGAACAAATGAACAACTGAAGAGATGAAGAAATGAATGACGAATTTAGTGAATGAATGACTGGTGATTGGATGGCTAAGGGGCATTCCAAACATGAGTCTCACTTAAATATGTCGATTAAGAGGCTGAAAATTTCGAAATATTTAATACACAGGTGCGGCGATACCTATCGATGTATTACTGCTAACCGACATGCGTGCAACATAGCGATAAATATGGCATTGTTTTTCACGGTAGTTTAAAGGCGGTTCAATTTTGGAACAAAACTATCCCATATTTCCGGAATTTTGGTTATATCATAAAAATGACCTCTTTAGAAGGCAGCAATATTAATAGCTATACTGTTTTCACACAATGCGTAACATATTACCTAAAAATAAAGCAAAACTTAGCGCTATATTCTCTTTATATCCCTACCTATGTGTTGCTAAACAATTCAATCAAAGGGAGATTAGCATTTGCCACTTAAACAAGTAATTTCCATCAAAGTCACGTAAATAATTTATAGTTCTTGCATCAACTGAAAGCATTACACTTGAGAATAACGTAACTGAGAATATTAGAAAGAGTTAAATACATTCCCGAATAGGAGTGTTCAGGTTCATATTGATATCAGTAATTTAGATTTTATGTGTATCATATCCAATTCAAATGCGAGATAAATATCCCCAAAGCCTACGAGCTTAAAAGCCTGTTCAGAAAACGTATTTCATGTCAAAAAGATATTAATTGAATTTATCAGGATTACTTACAAAGAACTACTTTACGTTACTCAAATGCAGATTCATGTAAAGATTTATAAGAACGAAGTTCAGTCCAAAAAATCGATTTTGAAACACGATGAGATAGATTTTGAACAAACTTGCATCTGAATAAACACACAAACACAGGGTTTATCAGCTGCCACTACAGTTTATCGCACAGAACGTCTTTTGTATTTTTTGAATAAAATTATTTGTCAGTTAGAATCTCAAATGTAAATTTTTGTAGTGATAATCAAATCTCAGGCTATTTCGATTTAACTGTTTCCAAATGTGACATAGCTGTACAATCGGCTGCATTAATGAACTTGAACTATCTTTTCACGTCTTACAATAAAACTCATTGTTAATCTAAGATTTTCCATGATGACCTAAGATTTACATATTTGACATGTCTCGTTTATGTCTTAAAAGGAATAAATGACAATAGCACATACTTATACAAATATTTATAATTATGGAAGTAAAGTTGGATGATAGCTAATGATTTTTGGAAAAATCAGCTTTCTCATCTTTCTCCTTTTCGGCTAATCAAATACCTCTTAATATTGTTAGGCAACCATTACATCATCCTTATGGCAAGTAAACTTCACTATTTAATATAGAATAGATTATCATACTGACTTTCAGATTCTCTCTCTGACTATTATTCCTAATCATGGAACATGGCAATCATAAGGTAAACCGTTCAAAAATGGCCAGCCCTGAAAGGCTGCTTCTCGAAGTGTCTACAACTAAAATGAATAAATATGCGTGCTTGTTAGTATCTAAAATTGACCTACTAATTTCTTACGTTCTTTTTCGTTTCTATGTCAACTTCTAAATTGTTCATAGCTCCGTGCTTCATTTCAGAGAAGAATATATCTAGGCTTTTAATTTACTTTGTTTTTATATTATGCAATGAAACAGAATTTGAGATTTTGTGCTTTTGAAAATTCGTAGTCGTGAATTAATGTATTTACGAATAAGTATACTTGGAAGCTTCTACTTTAAGATTACTGCAACACCCTTAATTATTCTATATTCCGAATGGTCCTTATAATAGCAAAGTAACATAGACATGAAAGCAGTAATCTACTGGAAACAGCCGTTCATCATTATCAAGTCCTTGCCATAGGACTTTGAACATAAATCGCCCTCCTCGTTGGTGTCAGGTGGGCGATTTTTACAATGCATAAAACTGGCCTGGGAGTACCTTGAAGCATATGTCTGAACTAAGAAAAAAGGGGTTTAATAACACATAAGATTGAATCTATCCGCATCTGGCTATATACTTCGGTTCAACGTTTGATCGTTATCTGGAGTTTCATACTCTGACGAGTATCGGTGACAAGTGTACAAAAAAGCTTTTCATTATGCTTTAAGAATGTTTGTCTCCACTTTTTCGAGCCATAGTGAAGTTCTGTAGTACTAACAGACTATTCAAGTAGTGGATGGCAAATCACCGAAATGAAAAACCAAGGTGGGCGGTTTCTTTAGCACACAAGCAGGCGACCGATACAACGCCCGCCTCGGGTGATCGTGGAGGGGGTGCAGGCGCACGCGGACGATCACCCACGCTAAAAGATCTTGCCTAATCATCTGTCATTTTCACACTAAACTTTCCTGAAAGTTAACAATATCTTGAGTTAAGCCTGGTTCACAATTGTGAAGCAAGGGCTGAAGGAAGCGAAGTAAGTTTGCGCTGAAGGAAATTTTTCAAGTTCAAGTTCATTCGGCGCATGCTTACTCGGCTTGCTTCAGCTCCTCTTGTTTCATAAGTGTGCACCAGGCTTAAAAACTTAAGACCAAAATATTTCCCCAACTATGTCAACGCCAAGACTTTCTCAGGATTTCATGAACAAAAATCGTTTTTACGATAGAGGGCAAATTACACGGGCTTGCATTAATATATTCCAACAGAATGCCAAGAAGATTATTGGATTTTAAATGAAGGAAGACATCAATACATTTTGATGCAATCTGATTCAGTATTAATTTGTGATGATAAAATAGAGAAAGGGAGAACATTTATATCAAGAAATAATATGGTTACTAAGAGCTATGGAGAAATCAAATCGATATAATTTCTACTGAACGATTTAGGACTTGAAATCACAAGCAAAACTTACTATCTATTGTTATCTATTTCACTTTTTGCGACTGCTATACCTCATGGCGGAAGAATGAATCTTTTCTTCATCGCAAAATATTGTATAAAAACAGAGGAAAATCGTGTGCTTTGAGTTTTAGTAATCGTCAATAGTAGTAGATAATTTTAAATCGCCAGTGTCAGATGGATTTCTCTTATAGCTGGTATTATTATTTGCTATGATGGAAAACATCTTCTCTACAGCCGAAGAGACTTACGCAATCCAAACAGAAGAGAAAACTTATAGTGTTAAAGATGCCTCGTTGCGGCAAGAAAACAACTGCGTAGCAGCACCACCGATGAGCCTTCCACGTCAAAAGAAGAAACCAAGAATACTATTCTCTCAATCACAAGTGACGGAGTTAGAGCAAAGATTTAAACAGCAAAAATATTTGAATGCAAATGAAAGAGAACAATTAGCAAACAAGTTGAATTTAACACCAACACAGGTATGTAAGTTAATCTCTGGCGGTAGCAACAACGAAAACACCAACAACAACAGCAATAACAACAGCAGCAACATAAAGTACGACGACTTGTCTCTAAATGTCAGCTAGGCCTAACCATAATCTTTACTAGTTCCCTAGTTTTTGAACATCAGTAAGTTTGATTTAGAAAAGTTGATAAATGGAAGAGTAAAGGAAAAATAATAATAATAATAAAGTATTATGTAACCAAGCGGTTGATTTAGCTGTGATAAAAATGGTAACTTTTAATTGACAAAAAATGTGATATTATAATATATCAGTGTCATTTGAGATTTGACTGGGCAGTAAGTTCTATTGTAATAGATGTTTCTTATTATGAGGAGAAGTATCTTAGAATCCTCCTCATCTAAGACATACGCGTTAGCAGATTTGTATTGAGTGATAGAATACCTTTCGAAATGCTCCGTCATATCTATGAATGGACACATAAATGTAACACGAGTTGCAGCCTCGTACGGACTTTAAATAAATAGAATGACATATTGTTGAGCCTAGCTTATGTCACTCATGTCAAATCGAATGACCCAGACAAGAAGTCAGCTGTTCAACCTTATATTCTTTAAGTTTACATAACCTAGCTTCCTTGACGGTCTAAATACAAAGAGATCGCTAGCAAATAATTTCAAGGTTCGCCAAACAATGGACAAACAACAAACCACAAACATTCGAATACTTTTGGACATTGTGCTATTTTCATGGCCTTTCTTTATTCATAGCTCTTTCTCATTGCTAATCCTTAGTCCCCACATATCACACAATCCTATGATGGGCAAACTGTTCACAATTCTGGTTTAGAGCAAATTGACTGATAAGTGATACAGATGAATTTAGTGATAAAAGAGTATAATAATAATGACAGTGATGATGACGATGATGACGATGACAATAATGATAATGATGATAATAATGATGATAGAAATAAATATGGATTTATTTCATTGCAGATAAAGATCTGGTTTCAAAATAAGAGATATAAATGCAAAAAACAGAGCATCGAATCGAGAAACCGTCTGGACTGGCTGAATTTCACATCAGGTCGTCAAGTTCCTGTTCCTATTCTGATTCGTAACGGTCAACCATCTTGCATGTCTCGGTATTGCAGTTCACCGACTTTCTCTATGTATCAATCCAACTCAATGTTAGAACCATGCTATGATAATTATACCGGCACTTTGAGTAACAATCTTAATTACAATTACAATTCATTCAACTATGGACATACAGGCATTAACGCAACAGCGTACCATAACTATAATTCGTATGGACACTCGTCACCGGGTTATACAGCCCATACTTCGCCATGGCATTACAAATTATGAGCTATTCCCTATGTAAAAATCGTCTCATTTCCAACACAAACCTATATTACAAGCGCGCAATCCCGGTTGTATTTTACTGCATATATTAGTGGAATTATCACCAGAATGGTCAAATCTAGCATTAGAGCATGCGCAGATCTTATGTAACCTAATACCCACATGACGTTGTTGAGGAGTTCATATGTTGCTAGCACATAATGTATATTGAGCAAAAAGTCCCATCAGAAGTCTACAGATAGCATCGCAGGATAAGAAATAGTCCAGGCCAGAAAAAATGCGGAATTTGTAGAGTGCACTTGTGCTAAATGAATTTTGTTGGTCCAGTAATGAAACTTTATCCTAATTTTCACGATGCCAGCACCAAACACTTCCCCGAAAGTTTTCTTTGCAAGAATGTTTGAAATTGTGTACCTCTGCGGTACTACAAACGCAAGAATTGACTACAAATGTGTAACGCTGGAATACATAAAAAATGCGGGGAACCTATATAAATATATATATATATATATATATATATATATATATATATATATATATATATATATATATATATATATATATATATATATATATATATATATATATATATATATATATATATATATATATATATATATATATATATATATATATATATCTGTATTTATATCTATATTAGGCAAACTAGATGGTGAGGTTGAGACAAGTGCGCATAAGGACTACGGCGTTCTAAAGCGTCCGGTAGAAAACCTTCATATTTGCAAATTAATTGAAGTAAATGGGATATTTTAAAGTAAACAGTATGGTGCTATATAGTGAAGAACTTGAGGACGCATTACAAGTATATCTGTAGACGAGGGGGCCCCGGGGAGCAACCTCCGTTCTACTTTTGGAAAGAGGGGCTGGGCTCCCTTCTCACTCTCTAGATAATGTTAATATGTTAATCAGATTAATAGAACAATGTCACAATAGCATTTGTTTGAAATGTACGGAAGATGTGGGCGTACACGCATTTTTTTATAAGGAACCACACTATAAGGGACTTGCATGTTAAATGCCAAAATATTTAAAGAACTTGTACTACTAAAAGGAAATCCTTAGGAACTTTTCGATGTGAAAAATTTTTACAACAGCAAACAATCAAGAATTAGGAAACTGGTTCCATTCACTTGCAGCCAAAATCCGCATAGATTGTTTGCTATGCTTGTGTCAAAGTATTTCATTGCGTATGCTTTATCCTTATGCATTTTGATATTATGCTTTAGCAGTTATAATACTTCTTTCCTACCTTCTTTGTGTGTCTCGTCTTAAGCTATAGCCAAAATTAAAGGCAAAATTTATATTTCAATGCATTATATGGGTCTGTACCATTTTTATGGAACTAAATGTGAAGTGAAAATTAAGGAACTGTTAAGGAACTTTTAGTACTACAATTTGATCATTGGAGGTCCAAACATAAGGAACTTATGGAACCAGGCCATGAGCTAGGTTTCTTATAAAAAAGAGCGTGTATCATATTATAATTTTTGCCACACCCTTTATAATACGAAGAGTCTCCCTTGTACAATCTCCGCACGGCTGGTGAAGAAATAATCTTATTTCTGTTGAAGTATCTTATTTCTTTAATATGCGAGAAGCTTCTTGAATCGAGCAAATGCGGTATAATAAATAAATGGGTAAGCTTGTAGGCGAGCATTGTTGGAAACTCGGGTCAAAAAGGAATTTAGTTATCGTTTGCATATACACAAGCCTGTGTTGTCTAATACATTTTGATTGACAAACGAGTTTTTGTGGATAGATTAGCTCAATATTGAGAAAGAAACAAATGACATTTGATGTTGACACATTAGAAAAAGGCTTTGTTGAGTTCTAAGGCATTTTCACGAACCTAGGTTTCATACTAATATCTCTTCATAGTTTATTGTGAAAGGCATTATAATGTAAACACTTTGAAAAACAAAGATTTTAAGGAAGCATGCTAGAGTAGCGAAAATGGAATGTAAAACGTAGTCCTTTTGAATCAGTGTTGTTGTTTTTGTTGTTGTTGATGTATACTAATAACGATAATAATTGTGATTTTACTCAGTGTATAATAATGAATCAAATTCTGTTCGTTATTCACGCATTAATATTGTAGCAAAAAGTTCAGTTTTTCAACTTGTGTTCCTCTTACTATTTTCAGGAAGTTGCTTCTAAACATCATTGTTGACAACGTAAAATTCAAAAATAGAAAAGTGTGACTACTATTAGTAGAGAAATTCTGCTAATGGCTCTGCAATCTTATGCCCTTCAGGTCTACAAATGATCAATGATGAAAAGTGGATATATTTTTAATTGACAGGAAGAATGTCATAGTATGAACAAGCCCGCAACAAGCGTGATTTTGTGCAAATAGTGCTAAAAGAACTTGAGTATTCTACTTCTATGGGGGACACCAAGCAACTTTTTGGAACTGTAGAGGGGCCTTGTCACCCTAGGCCACCACCTGGCTACGGGCCTGAATATGAAAAAACAAGCCGAACGAATCTGCAGAATATGACAAAACATCATTTGAACCTAAATGAAACAATACAAGCTTTTGTAAGGAACCTGGGTCAAGGTCTAGTTCTTAAAGCTCCAAATATTTGGATTTCTTGTGAGCATCTTGTAGTAGTAAAAAGTGCTTAACAGTTCTTTAAATTCATCAGCACATTAAGTGCTATATAAGAAACTATTAATGTTAAGTGCTAAGATAGGGTACCATAGACACTGTAAATGTCAACACAAATTCCTCTACAAAACACTGCTACATGAATTATAAACAATTTATATGAATCTGATTGTAATTAATGGACCTGGCCCCCCAATTCTCACTTGCTTGCAGTGATAAACATATCCAAAATTGATAGTTCTTTAGAAATTTTGCCTTTAGTTGTACAAGTTCTTTCAGTATGTTGACTTTCTGTATATAGGTTCCTTACAAAGTGGTTTGTGTTTGAAACGAAGCTAAATAAAAGAATGTGCTTTGAATGTCTCAAATCTAAACTCGAGAAATTTGGATTTTTGTCAACTACTTTCGCTTAGAAACTATCGATTGCATGCAATAAAAGGAAAAATTGGCTTTGTTTCGGAGTTATAAAAGAAATTTTCTATTTTGAAAATTTTCTTTACAAATTCAATAGCCAAAGATTCACAGTTGATTAGAGACAACAAAGTGAAATATAAATCCGCCTCGGTTTCGCTTTTATCGAATACTAACTACTTAGTTGACTCAATTGTTCTATAACCTCGTTGTGAAATGTCGCTTAATGTGTATTTTGGCATGAATGGAACAATAATCTTGAAATACAGCAATTTCGATCAAGATCAATAGAAGTCAATTAAGATTTGCTCACAAATTATTTCTTACGGGTAACCATAACGTATCAAAGAAAGAGTCGACAATAAGTGCAATTGAATAACTGGATCCCGTCTGTGAAACGACTTTAGCCTCTAGTTTCAATGGGATATTTCCATGCAAATATAATGTGTGTTACCTAACGCATCAAATATTTTTCTGTTTAGCTGTCGCAATAGGAACGGTTTCCTCTGACGGTTTGTCACTTACGAATTTTGGATTAGAATGACCGATATCCATTCGCAGTCGAATATATATAACACTCGGAGAATGTACATTGGCATATATACTCGTTATTAACAGGTGGGTTGATCGTTCTGTCGTATGCTATTAGTATATGAGGAAAGACAATACTGCACAGCTGCAAATACCCTACGAGGCGCGGCGGCTATGGATAAGCCATAGAAATTTCATATGTCTATGGGGCAAGCTAAGCGGCTATGGGTACGCTATGCGGCTATGGGTGCGCTATGCGGCTATGGGTACGCTATGCGGCTATGGGTACGCTATGCGGCTATGGGTACGCTATGCGGCTATGGGTACGCTATGCGGCTATGGGTACGCTACGCGGATGCAACCGCAGAACTCAGCACTATGCAATAAACTTCTATTCGAACACTCACTTGTCTATGCGGGTAGCAGGCAAGTATATGGAGCAAAAAGAACCTACTCTCCAGTGGTGTGCAAGAAATTCAAAGACAGGTTTGAACAAGGCACTATAATTACCGAAAAGCCATGATCGTTATGCCAACTTTTACAAACAAAGCAACAATTACCGGCGGTTTCTTCCAGAGCGGGAGGGGATTCATACCCCCACACCCTTGACACGCCACTGCTACTACTGTACCCTTCATAAAAATTGAGAGTAAACTCGTTGGCTCACTCTTGTAGAAACAACGTCATCAAGATAACAAGTTAAATTTTCAACGATACACATCCAAGCGAATGGATACCTATATAGGTATAGAGGGCCCGTCTATTTTTGGTAAGAGGCTCTGTAAACAAAGACAAACTTACAGTATAACAGATATGGGATGCAAAGAAGGTTCGGGGATAAAAAGAAACATAATTGGAATTGAAGAACGAAACAGCTCGCATATGCTAGTTACCAGCTTACAATTTCTTTACATTTATTTTCCAGCAAATATAAAAGTGCTATGAGATTGTCGCACTAGAGAAATACGCGGACACTATGATTATTATTTGCAAGCGTCGAATGCGTTCTATAAGATTTCTTTTAGGTATAATAGGGATGACATACTTATTTCATAATCAAAGGGAAAGTAGCTTAATATATTCAAAGGATAAAAAACATTCAGGAAATAGCAATCTTCCGAACAATTAAAAAATAATTAAAAACTAAAACGCCATGTTTATTCTGACGTTCCTCTTGCTGCAAAAACTGCGTCTGTGCAGTTGTTAAGTAAGAATAAGAAGCTTTTCAACAACAAGACTGTTTTCGAGTGAAATCATCAGCTCCATAAAACTCTTTCCCCATTACTTTACACTAAGTAACTACGAAATTAAGCAAATTCATAGTATATTTGTTCTCCAGTCATGTGTTATCGTTACCAACAGAAATTTCCTCACATTTACAGAAACTATAAATGGCATATAATTGGAATATATTCAACATGAGGAGCAAAAATTGAAAACGAGATGAAAACTTACCGAAGAATGAATAGCACCGGAAATTATGAAGCCAATACAATGAAATTGAGTAATTGAGCCGATATTTCTAGAAATTTAGATGTGTGGCCTAAAGTAATAATAATAATAATTATGAATAAAATTGCTTATCTCAGAGTGCATGAAAATTACAACACGTGTAAACAGAAATAAGTCAATAACTGATCTGAAACTTTATAAACAATAGGAAAGAAATAAGTTGTTCAAAATGAGACTTATTTTGAAAAAAGATTAAATAACATATATATACAGTATATATATATATATATATATATATATATATATATATATATATATATATATATATATATATATATATATATATATATATATATATATATATATATATATTTATATATATATATATATAAATATACGAAAACCAATCACTTGTGATTGTTAAAGACAAAATTTTGCCAAACCATCCTATTGAAGAAGAAATAGCTAAATAGTTAACCTTCTTTGAATCAATGATGGAGTTCTGTAAGTATTTCTCAAAACAACCTCCTGACACATCTTTCATACTAAAACATTTTTGGTTTAAGTTATATTATCTAATTTCAAGCTACACATATAATTATGGAGTAATATTACAAATATACAATAACAATCAGTTGAATACATGGATTTACTCAATGAAAGTCTATCTCTTCAACAAACTTAACTATATTTTTTATTCTATTTCAAACAATGGATTCATAAAAATAGTTTATGGTATTTTTTATTGTTCACATTTTTCCTGCAAGTTGGACACTTTTGTTGTACTTTTATTGATTCCTCAAGGCACCTATTACAAAATACATGGCCACATGTAGTTGCGACCAAATGTCTTGAGTCCTGAACAATCTACAAAAGACATTAAGCAATTCATTGGAAATTTGAAACGATCCACAATGAAATAACAGCTAAAGATGTAATGGCATATGAAATTTCTCCTTTAGGGTAAAGCAGTAGATACACATTAGCTATATGTAGAACCAAGCAGATTCATAAATCACAGTCAAGAATGCTGTTTGACTACAATCTCCTGATGCATAACCCAAAAAACATCAAACAGATTTTTATAGAGGACATGCTAAGCTGTCTTGCAAACTCATATGCATTTCACTCTGTCATATTGTATCAGGGCTTTCATGCTCTGAAATTGAGGCGCGCGACCAAAAACTCGCGTGGCCAGAGTGGGGCGAACGACTGACAATTATTTGAGAACACGACATAGCGAAGATTTTTTGAAAAATTGAACTCAACAGCGCTTCTCTTTCTTTTTTCTACAAGCAAGCCATAGCCTAGAGCGCTAACTATTGCAAAGAGTTTAGAAAATATTACTTTATGGCTTTAAAGGACCTTCAATCGTTTTCTTATCCTGCAAGCATTCAACTTCAAATGATAACGGGATTTGGTACTGATAGAAACAACTGACTATTATTTCAAAACGATAAATGTACTTAATCAAAATAATGGTATTAGCCCATGTTAAATGTTTCAAATAGAAGTAACAAAATTCCACGTTGTCTGTCTTGCCTAATAAAGTTCAAGTGTGGCTTCAAAAAGGCTAAGTTCCTCAATTTCATCAATATTGAACAGATATTGTTAATGAACAGATAGACAGGGTACGTAGGTTAGATAGGGAGACTCTTCTAGCTGAGGCAGACAGGGGACCCAATCCTGGGAGGGGGGATAGGATTCCATTAGTCATTACATACCATCCAGCATTCAACAGTGTGGGGAAAACAATAAGGAGTCTCCACTCTATGCTTTCAAACTCAGAGGAGCATAGGGAGGTGTTTCCTGAACCTCCGGTCACTGCTTTTAGGAGATGTAAGAACCTTAAGGACCTGTTAGTTAGGGCTAGGCTGGCTACTAACAATAACTGTGATGAAAGGGGTTGCACTCGTTGTGAAAAGTCCAGATGTCAAGTGTGTAAATCTATGTCTGAAAGTGATAGTTTCTATTCCCACGCAGCTAGTAAGGAGTATAAGATTAACTTTTCGTTTAACTGTGATTCGTCGGTTGTTGTGTATTTGTTTGACTGTGTTGTGTGTGGTGTTCAGTATGTGGGTAGCACTAACACGCCTTTTAGGCTTAGGTTTAATAATTATAAGGCGTGTTATCGTAAGTTTAGGTCAGGGTCTTCAGTTCCCCAGATGGAATTTTTCAGACATTTTTCTGAGGAAGGACAGCATGGGTTCGTGGAAGACATTCGTGTCACTATAACTGATAGACTTATTGGGAGGGATAGGACACGTGAAAGTTTCTGGCAACATAAGCTGGACACTTTCACACCCCGGGGTCTTAATGTTAAGGAAGAAGACACATAGGATTATTATTTATTTGAGTTGGCTGGTTTATTCTATATGTATTCACTATTTATCCTCCTTTTAATTTTATGTTATGGTTTCTACTTTTATTCAGTTATGCTTGTCTATTCAATTATTTATGTCGCACCTTTTCTTACGATATCTCCCTCCTCTCAATATCGTCCTTTCTAGGTCATATTGGTTTTCCTTTTCATTTTATGTTACTTCACACCCACTTTGTTCTCGCATGGTTTTCTCTATACCCCGCTGGGACGGTAGGTATCAGCTTCTCCAACACCCTTTTCTCTTATGCTAAATATAATTCCCCTTACATTCAATTTCAAATGCTATCCATTGTAAGTCCAGTTTCATTGTGTAAAGTGGTCTATTGTCGTAAGTTAATTAGATAATGTTCCTTTGTTTTTATCCTTATATATGCGCTGTATGTACCTGGAATGCTATAACTGATGAAGGCTTGTGCCGAAACGTTTTAAGAGTTGGAATTTTTTCTTGAGGGTCTGTTTATGTCTTTAAAAATTTCTTTATGATTGGAGCAATTTGAGTATATATATATATATATATATATATATATATATATATATATATATATATATATATATATATATATATATATATATATATATATATATATATGTATATATATATGTATATATATATGAGTACTGATGAAGATTCTGATCGGAACGTTTACTTAAAGGATAGTATATTTGTGGTTTATTCTATTTATGTAATTTATATACGTTGTGGATGCGGCTTAGGTTTAGTTTCTATATATATATATATACATATATATATATATATATATATATATATATATATATATATATATATATATATATATATATATATATATATATATATATATATATATAATTCAAAATAGGTATTAATAAATATAGAGGTAATAGAGGTATAACTAAAACTCATCTTCATAAGGTCTTCATAACTAAAACTGTGGTGGAGCAGCTTAAGACGAGACAAAAGTGAGAGAAAACACAAACGCACACAGACACACAAACATATACACATACACACAGACACACAAAATAAGATAAAATAAGATTACTTAAATTATGAAAAAATTATGATGCACTATTTGTATGAACAACTTAGTTAAAGTATCACAAGAAAAGGTTTCTGTGCCCAATGATTGATACACATGAAGCCAATAGTTGCATATATAAACATGGTATGTATAACTGTTGTGATCTACCCACTAATCTTATTCTGCCATCGAAAATCAAATTACACCATAGCAGGGTGAAAAACTTCTGATGCGAGAAAAGTAAATTATAACTTACTTGACTAGAATCATCCATACATATGGGGCAGATTATCCGTTTATTAACAGATTCCTGTGATGAATTTATTGATTGTGAATCTGAACTAGAAAAACAAATACATAAACACATGAAAATAAACTCTGTTAATCTGCTGTAAAAGAAGAATAAAGTGCTAAAAGCTTCTTTTCATATAAAAATCTGTGAATTTGGATATATGTAGTGCAGAAGGATACACACCAAAACGGCACCTGATGTTAAGTTCAGTCACTAGTTCTAACCTAATGATTTCTATATCAAAATAACAGAATGTAATACAAAGTTTTATGACCAACAATGAAGTTCAATTGTTAAAAATATATACTGTTTCATTTCTCACAAAGTAAAAAACAGAGGGCAAAGTTGCAGGAAGAATAAAACAAAAAACACAAACATCTTGTTATATCTCTTAATAAGAGGAACTGATTTTCAAACATGAATCTTCACACAAATCAATGATTGCACCATATTTCCTTCTCATGAAGTATGGTTTTAGAGACTATGGAAATGCTCAAATGCAATTATGAATAATCATCATTATCATACTTATCATCACTATCATCATCATCACCTTTCTGTCTGTCTGTCTGTCTGTCTGTCTGTCTGTCTGTCTGTCTGTCTGTCTGTCTGTCTCAGGTGAACCATTACATTACAAAAAGCATGGATTTAATTGTTGGTGCCTGGCCATATTTGCAAATTTGATCAATCTGCCACATCTACAATGTTTTCTCTGTGCCTTATATTTTCATACTGGGAAAGGTTGTACCTCAGTCAATACCTGTTTGCAGGCTGGACAAGATAGTCTGTGTCTTGCAACATTTGCTTTACAAATCAATTTCATACATTTCTTATATTCATTTATCCCATGCACTGTTCTTTCTCCAACACTTCCTTTGTAGTGGTGTTTTATGCTACCCTCCTGTTTAAATTCATTGCCACATTTCTGACATACAAATACATAAAGGTGCATTGGAAATGTCGCTATGCAATTGTTTCTGGTGGATTGTGAGTGCAGCTCTCATTCAAACTCTATTGCAATCTTTATAAAAACACTTTAAACCTTTACATGTGTGCCTTGCTGTTTCTCATACTCTTGCATGTGCAGAGGAGATTATTAAATGGCAATGCAGATGGAGTTGATTCAGTGAGTTGATTAGTATTTTTTATATCTGGGCAATCAGTACCAAATAGTACATCCACTTCTCTCATATGTCCAAATCATATCAGGTGAGGATAGATCATGCATACTTGGTTTGGGGGGGGGGTGGGTGGGTTGTAGATCAAACATATATAGTCCTGATAAGAAGTCTTAAAATCTAAGCACTTGGCTAAGCACAGTCTTACCCTGATGCTGATATTCTGAGATCCTAAAACCTTATGCATTTTGTTAAATAATGTCTTTACTACTCATATCTGTCATTTGATCTCTCTTTCACATTTTCCATTTCCATTCCATACACACATTACATTCTGCTTTTGACTTCATTGACAGTATTCATTTTTTCTGTCTTTACTCCAGAAAGTTATGCTTTTGACTCTACTTTGACTAATTTTGACTTTTAGACTTTTCAATTGTTCTACTGACAAATAAATGATAAATAACTAAAATGAAGAGTGAAATGCTATGAAGGAATAGCACATATGAATGTATAGAACATTAAACTGATGCTGAAGTAATGGAAATTATGAGAAAAAACCTTTCAATTGGTAATACTTCTACACAATCATCTGGGAGCCCTGTATTTTGTGACTGATTTCTCTTCCTTTTCCTTCTATTTTGCTTTCCTAAAATTGGAAAAAAACCAAAAGGATTATTCACACAACTTTCATATCGTTTCCACAGCATATATCTGGCAGAAAAAGCACCCAGTTTTCATATCAATGGGACTTAATCTTATTTGCAAAATGGACACCAAATGATTAAATTTAATTTGACTAATTGTTGAAGAATAGCTCTCATATCAAGTCTACATATGATGATTTTTAAATAAATAACACAAAAATTAAGAATACCTGATGATTGTTGAGAGGCCTAAAAGATAAGAAAAACTCAATTAATGATGCATCAACTAATTGCTAGAATTGCTCATATTAACAAGCTCTCTCAGTTCATACTACTAAAGAGTTAGTAATAGTAGGCCACGTATATGGTCCCCTGAAAATAAGTTCTGTTGAGCATTTTAGCTACTGTGAATAATTTTTAAATGAAATAAAAGAATGGGAGTTGGTATAAGGGAAAAAAGTCTGTCTGCACAATATTAAGCTATGAGGCATTGAGCATTCAACCTCAACAATATGATGCAAACACAACATACATGAAATTTAAGTATGTGGCTTTGTAGGATCATTTCAAATGGAGTACTGTCATTTAAATTGAATTATGGGGTGAATTTTAATTACCTCCAAAGAAATATCATCTTCAGTTAAATCAATAAACCCTGAAATATCTTTTGTTAAATCAACAACCTCTTTTGCATCTTCATCTGAAATAGATTAGCAAATTTTCTGCATCAATAGATTGCTTTCGCATGGCTAAAAAAATCCTTAAATGTATTGCCAACATTACATGTTCAGGGAAAAGGAAAATTATGAGATGCAAGTATGCCTCCGTAATTACATCACAATACAATTTGCCTGCAATGTTGTGGATCTTGCTTAATTACAAACCATAGTTTGAACAGGATAAAACAATTACGATATGCATAAACTCAGGCTTTTACCATTATGTTCTATATGTTTTGAAAGTTCTTCTCTAAAAACACAGCCACAAATCATGTAGATGTTTTCTTTATCCCTTTTTGTGAAATTTGAAATCGTATAATGAAGGGTGGGGTGCTTGGTTGGTTTGACCAAGGCTTTATTGAATGTATTTGATGTAAAGTTATTTTCCTTGTTAACACCATAATATTGTAAGTGTCTCTCATAGCCGGGACACGATTACTCTGAGTCTTTTGCTACTCTGAGAGGCACAGTTAAATGTATCTGTATGCTAGATATTAGTTGTGTTTTTCTTTTAAATTGATCCCATGAGGGGTACTCACTATTTCTCTATATGGGGGAGGGAGGTTCATGTCAGTAATTTGTAGCTGACCAGCAAATATTAAGTCACAGTTTAGAGGAACCCCAAATATTGAGTCTCAAAATTGTTGAAGAATTGTTCTAAACATTAAAAAGTGTGGACAATATCTGAATATCGTTTGTAATAAGATTATCATTGTCATATTTCTGGCATTAAAACAATATAACTTGCTTTTCTTTTATAACTTTGTTGTCAATTCTAAGACCCAAATATTGAATATTTCTTATGCTGTAATTTTCAAACTCCAAATATGGACTTATTTTAAGCTGTTCTTCACAGACCCCAAATATGATTGTTTATGTAAAATCCCAGACCCCAAATATTGACATGGACCCCCGTATAGAGAAGTAGGGAGTATCCCCTGGGAAATTTATATATAAAAATGTAAATGGAATTTTTTATATCATACTATCATACCATATCACATCTCATCACTTCTTTTATATTCGACTGAAGAAAACACATTAATGAACTAATTGGCTAGCTATATAAATGAAGATACATAATTCATATAAGGTAATATACCTGTATAATTGATGGCCTCCAAATCAACAACTGACGTATTTGCGTGGGTAACGTGGTCTTGATTTTCGTCGGTTAATTGTGTTGAAGGATTCCTATCTTGTTCAATACCAGAAGATGCCTTATAAAAATAAAATAAGCCGTAAAATGACACATTATTCATGGCACCAGTGCACTTATACAATTACATAAAGTACATTTTCTGACCTACCGTATTGACGCTCATATTTCTTGTTCATGGGGATGTTCTGTCATTTGTAACGCCTCTTCTTTCTCATGTCCCCTATGGAGTTTGACGAAGTGATGTTGCTGATGTTGTATTTTACCGCTCTGTCACATGTTCAGTAGCCTCGTATTCCAGCCAGTTCCTTTATTATTTTCTTTCCTCAGAATAAATCGTTATTCAGACATTAAGTTTCTTTTGATACTACTCCCAAGGTGAATGAGCCAAAATACATCTATTTAAAATGGATGACATCGTATCTAATGTGGTAAGTAGGAGCCTCTATGATCAAATCAGAGGTGAAATAGCTTTCTTATTATAACTGGCGTAGGCACCTTATCTCTAACTGGTGGGCTATAATTAATGCCACATGATTGATTTGTTTATGTATTTTCCTCGATGGACGCAATCGTATCAGAAGGGAATGTAGCTGTCTTTGTGTGTAATATTACCGTACACGCCTGTGAAAAATGGTTCTGCATACAGGACTCACTTTTATTTCTCCTCTTGTAAATTTGAGGGACCCTCAAATGCGATGGCAGCTGCTAACTTATTGAGCATGGACGCATCACAATTTGGCAATGATGTGAGTAATTATCCTATGCACTTTCATTTTATTGTTAGAGGACCATTTGTTTTTTTATTTCCAGCAGATTTCCTCATTAAATCAAAAAATATCTACAAAACTGTTGTTTAGTAGTTGTATCAAGATTTTTTGAGATGTATTGTAAATTAACATATAAATTGAGAATGGTTTGTAATAGTTCAAAGGAAAAGCCATGTCATGTATGTGGATTACCAAGATCCTCTTAATTAATTTGGTAACTTATATTAAAGCCAAATTGGGATCTACTGTCTATCATATAGGGTCTGCTTGGGTAAAGTGGGTAACCAGGGGCAGAATAGGTAAATAACCATTTTGCAAATTAATGATTTGCCACCTCCTTTTCCTACTTAAGTCATGCAATTTAAGATTACTTTGCTATATATTCATTTATTCACTATTTCTTTTCATATATTTAATTTTATATAGTTCATGAATATTAGTATGAATTGTAAGATAGTACAAATGGAATTTCCTATCTCTATGTATAATTAGTACAGTATCAATTTTATTCTTGCTGGATTATATTTTGGTTACTTACTAACTTTTGCTTCTCTTTGTTCTTTCTTTCATCTGTAGCCTTGACAGGTACCTCTAAGTGTGCACTCGTGAGGCCTGGATTATCTCTTAAATCAATGTGACCTATCTTCTTTTAAATATGTTCTTTAACTTTGCTGTATGATGTTAAGGAAGAATAACGAGTATTGTTGGAATTTTGCTGTCATTCTTCAGAATATGGAAATCATGCTAAAAGTTCCAGCTAGATTTGTAAGATTAATATATAATTGAAAATGTATCACATTGGTATTGCAAATAAATTGCTTTCACATTGACAAGTAAATGTGGCGCAGTGATTTCATATTTTATAATTTTAGCCAACATATGAGTTCATGTGGGCAACAAAAACATTTAAATATGCAGAAGTGCATTTCCAGGTAATAATGTTGATTAAATTAAAAAATTTCCCTATTTAAGTAAATTCATTTAACATTACTTTAGTATTACAATTATTCTCTGTAGCATTTTTGAACTGAATAAGATAATGTCTGGCTGCTTTTCTGACTTTGTCTTGTATTCCCCTCAGCTCATAGGTTCATTTGATCCATCAAAATTAAGACTAACAAAGTAAGTTCAGTTTTCTACCATATCCTTAGGAAATATCTGTTTTTTGCTAGATTTATTGGAGTGATTTGTTGTTTATTAAACTTGAAACCTGTTGTGAAAGAAGCATAATTTTTGGATGGCTTTTTCCTTTTCCCTGAGATTCATGTCTTGACTAATATTAAAGTTTTATGCATTGTTAGCATACATAGTTATGATGTAATAAACTTTTAGTGAATACATTTATCTACTACTCTTTCTCTCCACAGTGCTAATGTAGTTTTCTGTTTTTAAAGGTATGATGATCAAATATATCGAATGTTTAAGAGATTCTTCAAACATTTCAAGGTAATGGATTACTATTTGCAATATATTTACTTGTTTTTATTTTACATATGGAAATGTACATGTAAATAGTATTTAACATACATGACAGAACTCAGTAAGTCACATGTTTTTATGCCTGTTGCATAATGGAAAGTAAATTGTGCTCTTTCATTTACTATCTTTCAAAAGAGTTGGAGAAAAGTGACTGAATTTGTTACAAGTGACTAAACTCTTCCTCAGAAAAAATTTCCCACAAGTTTTTCCTCAGACATTTTTTTACCCTCCCTCCAGTTAATTTCTATCTGATCTAAGATTCATCCCAATTTGATAGTTTTTTCTCAAAATTTTCTTTCTCCTCAGTATCAAGTCTTTTGCATCAGGGAAGTCTTTTTAAGGCTAGTTTTTCCATAGTCACTATGGTAACATAATCTAAACAAAGTGTATTACTCCAGAAAAGTTTCCCATTGGCTTCATTCAAATATGAATGACCCATAGACCATAAAATGGAAATAGCAATGAACTAACATCTTGCTAAAATATAGAGAACCATACAAATGTTGTACAAATTTTTTGAATTCTCCCTATCAACTATTCCCCTTGCCCAAGAGTCCCTGAGTTCTCCAGATGATGTTATCTCCCATTGATGTATATATCCCCAAGTAAGTTTTCATCTTGATAGTTTTTATGACATTTGCTTCAATGTTATAAGCACTTCTTTACTTTTCAGGTGGATGTAGTTGATGAAGAAGCACTAAAGAGTGAAGAAGCAAAAGCTGTAACACTATCATGAATTTATTCACCTATTCCTTTTTAATTTGCTATTTCCTTTCCCAATAAATCTATTGTTAGCTTACTTCAAATCTTGACTAAATTGGTACACAGAACTATTTTCCCCAATACTTGAGTGTTCTACTTAGTGGGGAAAAGTTGACTCTATATATATATATATATATATATATATATATAATAATAAGTCAAAGCCGCACTAACTTAGTATATAAATAAAACATAGAGAATTCAAAAATATACTTTCTTCTGTTGTAAACGTTTCGATATATTATCTTCATCAGTACTGATGAAGATAATATATCGAAACGTTTACAACAGAAGAAAGTATATTTTTGAATTCTCTATATATATATATATATATATATATATATATATATATATATATATATATATATATATATATATATATATATATATATATATATACATTTATATTAAGACATTAAAACAAAGAAACTCTTTGTTTCAAAGTCTTAATATAATTATTGATATATTGCTCCTTAACATCGAACAATCTGCTTCTAATCACACATCAAGAATATATATATATATATATATATATATATATATATATATATATATATATATATATATATATATATATATATATATATATATTTAAATATAAGAATAATAATAAAAGTTACACCATACTGTCATACGCGACCGTTGGTTTCATGTTTCCAATCTTCAGGCGTAAAGAAGATTGGAAACATGAAACCGACGGTCGCATATGACAGTATGGTATAACTCTTATTATTATTCTTATAACGCTCCATTCAATTGTCGAGCACTTTAGTGTTGTAAAAGATGCAGTTGAGGTATCGCCTCTCGTTCTTATATAAATATATATATATATGTGTGTGTGTGTGTATATAATATATATATATATATATATATATATATATATATATATATATATATATATATATATATATATATATATATATATATATATATATATATATATATATATATATATATATATTGGAAACATGAAACCGACGGTCGCATATGACAGTATGGTATAACTCTTATTATTATTCTTATAACTCTTATTAGTATTCTTATATATATATATATATATATATATATATATATATATATATATATATATATATATATATATATATATATATATATGGACCCTCAAGAAAAAATTCCAACTCTTAAATGTTTCGGCACAAGCCTTCATCAGTTATAACATTCCCGGTACATACAGCGCACATATAACGATAAAAACAAAGGAACAATATCTAATTACCTTATGACAATAGAACACTTTACATGATGAAACTGGACTTGCAATGGATAGCATTTGAAATTGAATGTAAGGGGAATTATATTTAGCATAAGAGAAAAGGGTGTTGGAGAAGCTGATACCTACCGTCCCAGCGGGGTAGAAAGAAAGCCATGCGAGAACAAAGTGAGTGTGAAGTAACATAAAATGAAAAGGAAACCCAATATGACCTAGAAAGGACGATATTGAGAGGAGGGAGATATCATAAGAAAAGGTGCGACATAAATAATTGAATAGACAAGCATAACTGAATAAAAGTAGAAACCATAACATAAAATTAAAAGAGGAGGATAAATAGTGAATACATATAGAATAAACCAGCCAACTCAAATAAATAATAATCCTATGTGTCTACTTCCTTAACATTAAGACCCCGGGGTGTGAAAGTGTCTAGCTTATGTTGCCAGAAACTTTCACGTGTCCTATCCCTCCCAATAAGTCTATCAATTATAGTGACACGAATGTCTTCCATGAACCCATGATGTCCTTCCTCAGAAAAATATATATTTATATATACTTATCTATGGTTGCATTGTGAGATGCCTATGAGCTCCATTAGAAATTCCAAGTATTTTTGGCCACAGAATTATCCATGTCTTTACTGTCTAGTCCATAATATCTGTGCAACGTATCTTTGAAAACTAATCTGCCCCTTGTCTTTTACTTTGGGCAGGGTTCCAGAACCATGATCTGTTTAATATTGTTCCTGTCTCCTTCAGAATATTCTAAATTCCTTCCAACCTTTTTATCTGCATTTCTTTTCATTATTAATTTCATTATCAATTGATGTATTGTTTTTCAGAGATGGAGACCATTCTGTGAAATGTTCAAAGGAAAAGTTGAAGATTATAATTTTGGAACTCTGTTGAGGTTATTTATTTTTGTCATGTTTAATTATTTTTTGCAATGTCTTATCTGTCTACTTCTTTTCATATTCAAATGATTGTTTTGTTTCATCACTTCCAATGCATCATTATTACATCACTGTGTATGAAGTCACTTCTAATAGAATCCTTGAAATTCTTACTGAGTATACAAATTTTGTAGAATTGACTGTTCAAAGGGATATTCAGATGAAAATACAATTCTGGGTATGTCATATTCTTAAGCTAAATTAAACGTAGTTTCAACAGAAGTTAGTCAAAGCAGTTTTTCTTCTAAGGTCAATCTACTTCCTGTCATGTTATCCATTTTGTCATTTCCTGTTGTGTTTAGTAAATATTCAGGAGGGTGAAGATGAAACAGGTTATAAAGTGGAGAATACATACCTAAGTTCATGCATAAGGAAATGTGGCTTTTTCCAAAATAGTTGCGCCCATTTCTTTATTTTGTTGGTAGCAGGAAATTGAGTTTGCTTCATTTTACAAACAGCATATTAACCTTGTAGTCACAAGAATTCAATTCATTGCAATAGAAGTAACAAGAAATCGTCGGGGATTAAACAACTGTCACTATCAAAGCAAAACTGAACATGACAATAATATAGAAACAAGCAAATCTATGGGAGAGGAAGATTTGATGGAGGAAGAACATCAGGCTGAACCTCACCAAGAGGATTTAAGTAAAAATAGTGAACAACGTCATGAATGATAATGATCCTTTATATTCCTACTTTTGGCTTAACAGAACTGGAGAATCTTGCCAAAAATTTCATTTCAGTAAAAGCACAAGTAAGTAATGGTCTTTGCACTCGAAATTCTGTTGGTTTTGCTCCGGTTTTATTGTTATGTTCTTGCTACTCTGTCGTTGGGCCTTTTCCCTGTCATTTCTATCGTGTCAGATTTGCTAGTATGTATGGTTCGTGAAAACTGTTTATCAGTGATTCCAGAAAATTGAGATTCATAGTCAAAAGGAACTTGTTATTAAATTTATTTCTCAAATGGAGTGGTATATTTTTGCTTCATTTTTCAATGTTAAGGACAAGCATTAGCAGGCTGGAAATCATTTAGTAGAGCGCTTTAGTTGCTCCGGTAATAGCGCACGGGCCGGGGTTTTTAGTTCTTCACAACTGACGCTTTTTACACTCGAGTATGTATTTTACCGGATTTAGGATTTCATTGTAAGGTATCATCATCTTTATAGCAGGAGTTTTCGCTTATGACAAGACAATTTCCTACAGACGTAGTGCAGTTTCCTTATGAGCAAAAACGTTTCTCCCTATAGAAGCCTTCTTGTCTCCTAGCGCAAATGCCAACGGAAAATATAAGTATTGGTTGTCTCAAAAGTAAATTAAACTTAGATGTATAATTGAGGAGTCAGATGAAAACAAAGGGATTTGGGAAAAGTTGTAAAGTGAAAGAGGGAGAAAATAGATTGACACGGGCAGGATTCGAACCCGGAATTGTATATCGAGTGTCCTTCCATTGAGACTATAGGCTCATAAGACTGAGTGACTCCGTGCTTTTTCGTCTTTAATATTAAATATTAGCATGATACGAAAATATGAACAAAACACAAAAAATTCCTTAAGTTTTTCTGCAGTTAAGTCTCGTTGCTATTCTTGTCATACAACTGTGTGCCACACACGACTTAAATCACTTTGAAATACGTGCGAACATAAGTATAATATCATTCAATATTTTTGTAAGATAATGTATTTAAAAGTTACAGGTATTGCTCCTCTGTCGAGGTTTGCTCACCAAGGCGTCTTTTCCTGGCCTTTGATTTTCCACAGTTTCCTCTTTAATCTCTTCTTTGATCATCTTTTGTCTTGTCAAAGTCTTGACAATAGTCTTAAATGATGATTTCCTTTCCCTTGTATCCCTTTGATTCCCAGTATACTCCTTTTGATAAAATCTGCTAATTTGATTTATCATTGAGAAACGCACGGCTGTTTCGAGAATTGTCGCGAAAACTCTTTCAATGTGTGTGTAATTATCTCGCGCAGAGACCTCATAATGAGGACATCCTACCTCGTTCGCGAATTCAACTCCCGAAGTACTTGGCACTGTTCTTGCTGCAATTAGGTCGATTTTGTTTGCAATTACCATACTTGGTTTTATACCATTGTTTACAATTCTATCAATGATGCATTTTATTCTTGCAATCTCTTTGAAACTCTCATTGTCCGTCACCGAATACACCAACACGAAGCAATCAGCCCATCGAGTCAAAATATTGAGTCGACTTTCATCACACTACGATCAAAGAATATCAGTTTTCTTATTGGTGTGACTAAAAATTCAGTATGCAAAGGTTGCCAAATAATTAACACACGGAACATCTAAACCGACAAAATTCAATATCTAACAGCTCCGATAAGTATGGGTGGCCAAGTCTTTGCCCGAGGTGCAAGCAAATTCATTTTGGCCTGCAAGGTTTCAAAATTATCAGCACCATATGATACATTTTGGATTAAATAAGCGCAAGATTGAAATTAGGCTCTACATCTTCAAATAAAAGTTTTCCACTTTTAATTCACCTTAAGCATTATTATACACCAACACAGTTTTCTCAATCACAGTTTGGTAATTTATTACAATTTGTTGCAATGTTTGAACTTTTAGATCCATTTGATATACATATCAAAAGTTTTATGCTTTGAATTAACTAGCTGTTATGGTTTTCCCTTTCTCCTATATCAGATTGCTGAAGTATATCATGAGCAAGCAAAATTCCCGGAAGATTTCTTTTTCACTTTTCCTTTCACGAAAGTTCCCAATCTTATTTCAATTACGTAATGCAGATTTTAACTACGTCATACATATTTTGCTGTATCCATAACTTCTGCAACGATCTCCTCTCCATTCAATTTTGTGAAATATTTCAGTGTTATCTCTACAAAAACAAGATATTCTGTTGAAAAAAATGTCGTTGAAAACTATTCCACTTCCTTCAAAGTAGTAAAAGCATCGTATTGCATAAATGGAGAAGTGTAGTCACTTATCAAATAGAAGATATGATGTTGGCTATTACAATACGAAAATTAATATGTATCTTTCCAATGTTTCCAACAATATACCCGTTATTGTTATGTTGTTGTTGTTGCATTTCTTCAGTCCGCACTTGTGAGTATATAGCATATAGTTATGGATACCTGTTCATATAGATAAATGCTAGAAATAAGAATGCATGCAAGTGTACCTAAATTTGGATCATATTCTCCGATGAAACGCTTCGTCAGTAGTCTGACTGTTATAGCTGAAACAAGAACTTAATGGTTCATCATATGTAAAGTAATTATAAACTTCTCAATATCTTAGCAATTTGATGTTGATAATAAAAGTCAGAGGTTTCATTCACGACAAAGAGCTTAAAACGAACCTGCCTTCTATATTTTGAAGTATATATATCTCACTTTATCATTCCTTCTAATCACATTGGGTGATGTACATCAATGGCTAACGCATTATGCATTGATAATGACGCAAAGGGCATTTGACAGCAAAATCGATGGCTCCAGTCGCTTAATTAATTAATGGCATTTATACCATTCTGCAGTTGGAAAGCTCCGAGTTTCTTCTTTGCTTCAGAATTTTTCTCAATTCAACTTCATATCTTGTCTCACACATGAATTTACAAGGTGTGGAGCTGATTCACAAAAATGAATCTGAATATAAATACATAAATGTGCTACAAAGGGATTTTACGTCCCATGATTTCAGCACGCTTGTTTATTGCATTTCAACCATGGGCCATCTCTTCATGAACCCAAGTATAAAATGTATAAAGGAGAATCGGACACATTGGGGCCAGACTACATAGCCCGCTAACATGCTCACGGAGGCATTTAGATTGCTTGCATTATCTATCTGTTGTACAAATTGGCTTATCCATATCCATTCGCTTGGACATTCAAAATGGGATATGTTCATTGATCATAGCCAATTGGGCGTCAAAATTGGGAGACTTGCGTTCTATTTGAAAAGCATATGCTTGACATTATCTAGTCGCCTTCTTCATTTCAAGGTAATCCAATTTTCTCATTGCTCTCGCATTCTAATTGGTAGAGTAAGATTTCCTCCTTCCTCTCATACTACACCAATATCGATATGGCGATGTTATCTTTCTTCGGCAAAGGATCTTATATATGCATCATTATATTAAAATAACTCTGGCTACATAAACATGACAGAGAACAAAGAAATATTGTCAATA
This sequence comes from Mastigias papua, assembly GCA_964019165.1. NCBI lineage: Eukaryota > Metazoa > Cnidaria > Scyphozoa > Rhizostomeae > Mastigiidae > Mastigias > Mastigias papua. The sequence continues at coordinate 250,505 of OZ025284.1, read as the reverse complement.
ACAGCCAGTCTATCTACACGAGGAATCAGCTAAGAAGTCCCTTACAATCATGCTCAGTAATTACTTTTCCTTGAATATTCTTATGATATTTTGTAGAAGGTAGTTCGAATATGCGTTAAACTATGAATTGCCTGTTGAAAGCTAGTTGCAGATGCAATTTCCGGGTTATAAACCGTAGGAACAGAAATATTGTCTTCAGAAGAGAGGTCTGCGGGAGGAAATATGTGTATGAACAATTAAATGTTGACGTTGTAAGGAACTTTTGAATGTGACCAAAGAAAGAGCATTGGTATAAAAAGGAATTATAATCCCATAAAATGTAAAGGCCATAATTGCAGAACATGTGACATAGACTCACCACTTTTGCCGACACCTCTTTTTCCGAGAAGAACTAGTTTAACAGTAGTGCTGTTCGAACACAACAACTCACGAGCATTTGTTGAGCTCTTTCGCCGCATCAGCAACCCAGACATTGCTTACAAGCAATGAACACCACCTGGATAAGTATGCACGATCGATTGTTATTCCACTTGAAAACGAAATCACAAATATATCAGCCCTAATCGTGTCAGAGAGAGATAAACGTCAAAATGACAAAACTCAAAACGTCTCTGGCTGTCTCTTTTCCATGATGTACATAAGTGCAGTGTAAAACCCGGACTTAGCCTATTCATAGCAACTACCAAAAGGAAATAAACTCTGTGTCATCTACTGTACAATTTTAAAAATAATTCCACTTATCAACACAAACGCGCAAAAATCTCTGCATAGAATATAGATAGATGTCTCAAGAAAGGATGGCTAAATTCATAAACTAGGGGGTCTAGGCTGAAGGGGGATGCTCAGTTGAGCGGCTAAGAGTGTCACCTATGAAACACCACAGAGAACTATAAAAAAGCTGCCTACCCCAACAATGGATTTGTTCAGTGTAAACGATTTCAAAATCTGCTAAGTTAAAGCAGAAATGAGATCCTTCGCTGTTAGTAGGGGAAACTCAGGTTGTTTGCTTGTTTGACCAATGATGTCATGCACAAGACAAGACAGAACTGTGCTAATTCAAACATTGACACAAGCGACACTGTAACAATCTTTTGCAGACAACAGTTATAGTGCAGCAAAATAAATAATTCTGGGTACATATATTATCAAAATAGCTCGAATCATTACACATAGATAATCTAGTACAATCTTAAGATACAAGAGAGCAGGCCGTCCAGCATACATTACCGGACATCATACATCATGAAATCATGAATATGTAAAAAACAACATTCTAATAAAAGAATAATCTTAAAAAATGCAACCTATCATCAAAAACGTAAAACTTACATCACTATCAAGCAAAACACTTCTGTAGCAGCGGTCTCCATATTATCGTAAGCGAACGGAACATGTCGCAGTCTTCGGGGACACGATATTCTCAAAAGTTTACCACATCTCAACCTTTTCCATCTCTAGGGGGACATCGGCTATAACATTAAAAACTGATTCCATATCATCACAAGGTCCCAGTTTCACATCCAATCCAAAGATTGGGACGCGTCGCCATCGCTTACAACGGTATGGAAAGCAAGCTTTACCTAGAAGTGAATGCATCTTTCTATGGCTCTACACCAGTATTGGACACCATAAAAGAACAAACAAACAAATAAATAATGCATTAAAAGCTAGGAAGGACCGTGCGTGAAATTCCATAAATATCAAACCATATGCATAAAAGAATAAATCAATATTCAATTGTTTCGATTTAGATTGACCGAATAGAACTGCGACTGGAATTAAAATACATTTCAGTTTTTATTTTAAGGATGCTGGTGTACAGCTAATACAACAAAGTGGACTTGTGAGCTAATTGATTGGCCTATGTCTGAATATGATGATAAAATACTAGGAAATATCAATTAGCGAAGGTGGGATGTAAAGAAAGAATATGTACATTAGATCCATTAATGAAACCAGAGAATACATACAAAAAAGTTATGGTAACAACAGGAATATGTGGACGTCATCAAAAATCGACCAAAAGATAAATAACCCTTGAAGTATTCTAAGGAGAAAGATCCAGCTAATCCCTTTTTATAACTTTGGCGTTTTGGTTTAAATTGAAATTTAGTCAATAAAACACGATCTTGATGAGATAAGTAGTAAGTAGAGCTAGTAAAGAAATGATATAACAAGAAACCATCAACATCACAAGTGGTCTCTTATGTAAAATAAATATAAAAGTCACAAAAATATGAAACTTTAATAAAATCAAATAAATGAAAATGAAGAGATAGAGGAATGCAATCAGTATCTCTCGCTTAGGGCTAAAATTGACTGCAATGAAATAAATAGTTTTGAAAATAACTCTCTTATTGTTCCTGATCACAGTTCAATTCCATCTAAGTTTTATGGTTACCAAATTTTCATTGTCTGCTGGCGACAATGAAGAATTGACTGTGATGAAACAATAGTTTTGAAAATAATTTTCTTATTGTTCCTGATCACAGTTCAGTTCTATCTAAGTTTTATGGCTACCAAATTTTCATTGTCTGCTGGCGACAAAGAAGCAATAAGAAATCTACCACTTAAAATGTTGTCTTGAAAAGCTACGAAAACCAAAAAGATAAATAGTACATTGCCCAGATTACTGTTTGGAACAGTAGTTGGAAAAGTTCAGTGGAAAAGAAATCATAACTACTACAAAGACTAAAATCAAATACTCACAAAATATGCTGTCAACTGATCATAAATTATAATAAAAGGTAATATCACCTTATTATGCTAAACTGATAAATTATCTAACCATTGATAATGCATTTAAGGAGTATAAGGGATGGAACAATATTCACACTAATTAATTTATGCTAATTTATGCTAATTTATGCAAAAGATATCATTACTACATTACTCACTACACTTCTATTATACGTAAAAATTAACATATTATATGCTAATGTGATCTGATTGGTCAATATCAGTTCTAGTATAATTTTCTTCCAGATTAAGACTTCACAGAGTCCATAGTTTCCAACAACGGCAGTTGAAATGATAAATACACAGGCTGTTGAGAAAGAGGAAATTCAAAGTACAATAAATAAGAAAAGTCAGTTGATTTAGATTTTCAATCTGCTTCTATTAAAGTATCATCGACATTTTGAAGCAACCATATGATTGTTTCAACACATCAACTTTAGCATCAAAATGTGAAATGTAACATAAACACGTAAAAAATATCCCTAAATAGGTCGGATACAGGAAACAGTAAACTCTTCTACAAGGCACTTATTATGCAAGACTTGCGATGAACTCTGGCTAGATGAATGTTGCACTAAAATATGGCTGCTGCAACATATACTTAAATGCATTTATAGTTACGTAACGCCAAATTCATCTCTACAATATACACTGATCTACAATGTACACACCTTGTGGTCTCCAATGCAAACATCCTTTCCAATGCAGTCATATTTTGCGTTCAACTCATCCTATTTGAAAAGACAGCAAGAACATTGTTACAATAATTTGATGCAAAAGCCAATAATGAGAGGTATTATAAAAAGAGGGAGTAGCACTTAATACTAAATATTGCTGAAGTAAGGATTATGATACTTGATAAAAGATGCTATTCAAAACGATAATATCTTACTTTAGAAAATTCATTGAATGTGTGTTCATCAAAAAGGACACGGTCACACCATGCTGGACATCTGTAAAAGAAAAGAATTAATTACTCAAATGAAATATGATATGTAAGGACAATGTGGTAGCCAACTGACAGAATATTCTTGCAGCCTAATAAAACCGAGGATGAGAAGACTGAAGCAGTATTAAAATATAACGGAGCTTCCTTGCAACATAATCGAACATCAAATTGCACGCTCGTTGGTAAATAGCACACAAAACTGTTGAATCGTATCAATATTTAATGCAATCCATGCAACAACAAAATAATCATATAATCATATATATATATATTATACATATATTCATTTGTGTATATATGTATATGTGTATGTGTATGTGTATGTGCGTGCGTGCGTGCGTGCGTGCGTGCGTGCGTGCGTGCGTGCGTGCGTGTGTGTGTGTGTGTGTGTGTGTGTGTGTGTGTGTATGTGTGCGTGTGTGTGTGTGTGGAATTCAAAATGGTTCAAAAAGTTGGCAACTTTTGAAAAGTAACAGCCTATGGATGCCACCTAAAAGCCATAAATTATGTAGAGTATCTAAGAGAAAAAGGTAAGGGGCATTGATAAGAGGTTGCAGGCGATGTAATAACAATCTATTATGATACGCAATCGGCAAAGCATAGATGGTTAGTCGACCGTCCGTAGTAAAAAAGTTATTCCGGACGGTAAAATGGAAAGAAGTATCATCTGGAGCACCGCTATAGTTTGGCCGGTAAAATGGAATATCTAGTTATCTGCATGTAGTTAATGGCAAAGATAAAGGCTGGCTGTCGCCTAAAGTTGTGAATCGCTCGGCTTATTTGAATGTTTGATCATTCTAGTGTCATAGTAAAGACATATTTCAATAGTAAAGACATATTTCCACTTTCCAACACAAATCAAACCATAAGAGTAAGTTGGTCCTTGCTTTGGTATTATTGGCCAAAAACCCACCAGGATTGAAGATAGTTCTATAAGTGGCAAAACATTCATTGTAGCAAATGCAACAATTTTTTAAATTCTTACACTCCATTAGTTCCTTCTGTTTTCCAAATAACTCAAAAATACTTCTAGATTAACTTCTAGCAAAACTGGCGCTTTCGAAGGAAAAAACTAACTTTTTGCACCTCATACTCTTAACCGTCAAGATACAGCCCTTGAAATAGTAAACAAACAAAAACTAGCCGGTCAATGTGCTAAATTCTTCCTAAACCGTAATACCTTGTATCTGAAAAAACAGCATCCTTTTTGGGATCTTCACTATGAGGATAACTGAATAGAAGAGAAAAGTGTGTCACAAAAGATAAAAATGGAATGTGAACTGAGGACGAAGAGTGCAAGATAGAGAGAGCATAACTCCTCTTTAAATAAATTCAAGAAGACAAAACACACATCGAAAATTGAACATCACTCACTAAAACTGGATAAACTTACGTAGGCAAGAACGTGATATCAAGTTCCTTTAATTCTGTACGGCACCAATCAAGTTCTTTGTCCAAAATTAAAAGCTTATTTATATGCTCATCAGTGAAATATCTCCAATGGTTCAAATCAAATTTCCGAGCAGATACACGAAGTAGTTCCTTTGGAAAGAAAAACAGAAGTAAAATAGCAAGGTGCAGATATTTGCATTAAATTGGCAAAAATTTGATAAACAGATGTGGTAAAATAGAAAAGGGACAATTGAAAGAGATCAAATGTAATGGAAGGATTGAAGAGTCTAATGATAATGCAATAAGACAGAGTGGATACCGAAAAAACTAAAAAATGTGCATATTATAAGTTTCAAAACAAATGAGAATTGTTTATTGAAATTAATACGAAAAAGCTTAAAGAAACTTAAAAAGAAGGCGAGAAGATATAACTCACTAAATCATTATCATCCACTGATTTGAAGACAACGGAATGTGGTTTCTTCTCTCCATCATTATGAATACGATGCACGTTAGTATCTTTAAGGTGGTTCTAAAACAAGTTTAATGTGGAAATAATCATTGAAAGAAGAAATTTAACACATTGTCTAAACATTAACTAATGAATTTAATAAGCATTATTCTTCAGTATAGGAGGAGGTGTCTAGAGTTTCCACTATTTTGTCTTAAGAGTAACACTACAAAAATGAAAAAAAATGGAAAAAAGTGATATAACAGATAGATATAACATAGTGATATGAAAGACTGATACAAAGACCAATTAGCAGCATGGTAAATGAATAGACAATGTAATAAATCGATAAAATAAAAATACTAATAAGCACAAAGAAGGTGAAAATCAAATAGGAAATTAGGGTAAAAACTAACCTCAACAAATAATTTTGTATCAAGCCTCGTATTGAAATCACCGAAAATGATGCAATGATTCCATTCGTTAATATTTAATCTGCAATTTAAAAAAAACGCGCCAACTAAGACATTGAGTCAACTAAGACATTGAGTCAACTAAGACATTGAGTCAACTAAGACATTGAGTCAACTAAGACATTGAGTCAACTAAGACATTGAGTCAACTAAGACATTGAGTCAACTAAGACATTGAGTCAACTAAGACATTGAGTCAACTAAGACATTGAGTCAACTAAGACATTGAGTCAACTAAGACATTGAGTCAACTAAGACATTGAGTCAACTAAGACATTGAGTCAACTAAGACATTGAGTCAACTAAGACATTGAGTCAACTAAGACATTGAGTCAACTAAGACATTGAGTCAACTAAGACATTGAGTCAACTAAGACATTGAGTCAACTAAGACATTGAGTCAACTAAGACATTGAGTCAACTAGGACATTGAGTCAACTAAGACATTGAAAAACATTCAACTTCATTGGAAAAGTCAGAAATAAGTCAGAACAAGAGGTTCTCTTAGACAGAATTGTCTTCATGGTCAAATACATAAATTATTTTCTTCATGATGGACTTTTTCGTTATTGGCAACAAAAATTTCCCTTAAAAAATCCTATCATTGCTACTGTTATTATTATTTTCAACATACAAAGGCCAGATTTAGTATTACGGTGTATCGGTTTTACATTGCATTATATAAGAAATCCATTCATATATATGTTCATCAGCCTTGATTTCTTTCTCATTGCTAGCTAAAACAAGAGACACATTGCGTCTCGATATATTTCTCTCCATTGACAAGGCTACCATCTACGTCAAATGACGGGCTTGAATGCAACTTAATTTTGAACACAGACAGGAAACAAAAAATGGTTTTCGCTTACTCATGATGTATCTTCACATTATAATCGCTACATCTATTAACTTATTATTAAACATTCTAAGAACATTAAGCAAATCGAGGAAGTCTTTCACTGACATGTGCAAAGAATTAGGCTTTTAAATACTGCAGACAAACTTAACAGTAAAAAACATAAATAACTATCATATAACTCGATCAACCAACTATATAGTTTGCGCATCGAACTGCCTGCGCAACAAATCTAGGACTAACTCTGATCTACTTATACACACCTTTTTATAAAAATCTTTAATTTTTTGCTGACCCTAAATATTCCAAAAATATTTTGAATTTTAGTCCAAGAATATTCTTAAATTATTCTTAAATTTGAACGAGTTTAAGCATTAATACTCGTATGGGCTATATCTTTATAACAAAAAGTATGTCACTGACAGATCTCAAATAGTTGCCGAGGCTGATCATAGCACCATGGCTCCCAGACCGCAGAAGTGAAGTTCACACTTATGTTTTCTACAGAAAACTGAACTAAAAACATGTCTAACCCTTGATGAAGCTTGAGCCTTGCAATTGTCTAAAATCATTTCAAAATTTCAGCAGTTCTGAGCTTAGATATTCATATAGACTATATTCTTATAAGAAAAGTGTGTATACTCTAAAGCTCCAAATTGACGGGGGGATTGGAATAGTAGGGGTGGTTGGAAATTTTGTAAGAGCCCAATAAATGATGGGACTGCAATAAATGGGGTGGGTGGAAATTCTCTAATTACTATAGCTATGGCAGGGCTTCAAAAGTCATTTAAACTGTACACAAAATGAAAAACACCATTTCCTCACGCCACTTAATACTTAATCGAATTAGAGACTCAAAAATAATAAACGAGGGGTCTTGAATAAGGATGTCCGTGGTAGAAATTTTCCAAAAATTAATAAACTGGTAGGTAAGTCTATTCGGGACCAAAGAGTATCTACAAACCACATCCAACAAACTTTTATTTTGTGTATCAATGTATTCCAATTTTTAAAGATCAATGCAAAAGTTCTAAGCTTTGTTTCAACCAAGGCTGCTAAATTCAAGTTACCTGATATTAGCAGTTAGTTTGGTACTACCATGTCAAGTATTATATCAGATATCAGAAGATTATCAACGTTATCATCATTATTACTTTTATCATATACTTCATATTTTGCAAGAGAGACAGCAATTGGCCAGGACCAGAGTTCTTACCATTTAGATTCTTTCAATTTCAAAAGGAAAAAAAATTATAACTTGGACACTCAACTAAGTGCTTTTTTCCATTAATTGTACCATTAGAGACACCTTGCAACTATGGAGAAATGTCTAACTTTCCCCACCATGCCTAAATTGAGAGTGATGGGTGTAAGTATGTAATGTTGGTACAAAGTTTGAATTAATTTTCACTTGATAATGAAGGATAAAATATAGTCTGGCTGTTCATTCAGAGTGAGGCTGAACATAGTAATGCTAAACAAAAGCAAATATTTGTATCCTAAAAGTGACTTAAAATCAGCCCTAACACTAAAAAGCATATAAAAGTTTTAATTTCTTAATTTTTCTTTCTCATCTCATCTAGGAGAATTCAGCCCTAATTGAGTTCTACCAGCCAACTACCCATCAATAGGAAAATATAAAATTTCCTCATGTGAATTTTCCTGTCCATTTCTCATTGAAATTAAAACCCTGCATGCACTATTTTTATTCAAAAAACACACATATTTATCAAGTAATGCCATTTAGGGTCCAAAAATGTGGTAAGTTATGAAAGTTGAGATGAGTGCCCACTGTGATAACAAGAAAAATCAAAAGATGAACATCAAACTTACTGTTGAAGAGTATATTTCAAGGATTGCTGCCTATAGTGTGAGTACTTTGATGGAGACTGGAACAGAGAATGTTACTAAAAGTCAATATAAACTTCTATATTGTAAAAATTGATAAAGAACCATAACCATTGATATTGCGTTCAAAATGGAGATAACTTTAGTACACAAAGGATGACAAAACTAAAATTGGCACCAGTAAAGGAATTCATGTTAAATGCACCAACATAAGAATATATGAATGAATGATAATGTATTCAAATATTTTTACAAGTTTTAACAAGTAGATCTTGTTCATCATATAGATTTATGATTGTCTCTAAAGCTAACAGAGAGGTAAAATCTGGGAAAATATTTACAAAAAAGTCATATGCCTAGAAATGACAAAAGGTGCAAAAATTGTTTTATGTTACCTTCAACATTGCTTTTACATTAGATACATCATGGACCAAATGGATATTGACCAGATTAAAAACCCTGGAACAATAACTTCTAGTGTTTGTTAAGAGGCCTTACATATATGCACAAGTTATCAAATAGAAAGCTACTTTGTCTAGAATTTAGATCATAAAGACCTGGATGACATTCTGCATCTTAACATGGCCAAGTTACAAACAGGCATTTGTATGCCAGTTATGAACTTTACTTCCCTTCAAATTTACTTTGGCTTATTTTGTAATTATTTTCAAAGTCCCATCACTCTTGATAAACAAAGATGAACTTCATAGCTGAACAATAAGTGAATAAATAAGATAAAAAACTATTAATGAATAAACAAAAGTTAGAATATGCACATATAGAAAATTGGTAAATAAGTAACCTATTAGGTATACAGAGCTTTGTATATATCAAACCAGTAGAAAACAAACAAAATGATAGAAATTTCAATGTATATATGAAATAGGGTACCACCTCACCTGTTATTCAGTCTCCATCTTGTCATCATGAAGCCTTTTCTGGACCAGCGTTTCTGCATGGAAGCATAAAGAGGGTACTTTGATTAAAATGATACAACACAGACAGAACAGTGATAGAATGATCAAAGTGATAAGATGATCAAGCAATAAACAGCTTATGCATACCTTTGGGAAACATTCCAATGGGTATTTGAATTTCTGAACAGTTGAAACATTTTCAAGCACAGTGACAATCTGAAAGATATTTTTTTATCTATACTCATAATTATTTACAAAGACCACAACAAAGATGATACCACAGATTGAGAGAGAAAGAGATTGAGAGGCCTCTGTGAATATTCATGTAACATGAGAGAAAGATCTAAGGTATTTAACCTAAGGATGATATTTAGATTTTAGAAAATTGATACAAGATGAAACTTAAATATTGTGATACAACATTTTTATTTCACAATGCAGCTTCCACTACAAGTTGGTAAATCAGAAAAATATTGTGCTGACCAAAAAACATGTTCTTTCCATAGAATCACTCAACTTCAACACATATCAAGAAACATAAAAGTTGAAGAGAACTCAAAATACCTCTCTCTCCTGTGATACTGGCTTGAACTGTGATTCTGTTTGAAAGATTGTGCACATAATCATGAAGTACTTAACAGACGCATATTATACAAGTGGCACAAAATTCAACCAGGTTTATGAAAGAAAAGTTTACAAGGATACCATGGTATTTATTTAAAGTTTCAGAGCTTTAAGATATCACACACATAAACACTTAGAAATGAAATGCTCATAAGAAGTAAAGATTCTGAATAAAAATAAAAGTACTAATGCCTTTTCAGACTTCATTTTCTATTTCAATATTCTAATGATAAAAATATAAATCTCAACAAAAAGAAGGCAACCTGTATTTGGCTATAAAGGGTACAAAGTAAGTAGTACAAATTATAATTGTCATTAATTTCATGATGATATGGTTATAGAGCTTTTTGCCAACACTATGCTGCTTGAACATCTGCATAAAGATACTAATAGGAAACTGATAGATTATGGGTAGAAATACAACTTTTCAGTTAAGCAAAGGGTGATACTAGAAATTGAAAGAAACATGGATGGATGAGACTGAGCCCCCATAATAATGCAGGGTGATAGGAATCCTTTACAGAGCATAAGGATGAAGCAAGAAACTTAAGAGTTGACTTAAGCATTCATATGGAGAAACCTTCTTTGAAATATGACTTGGAGAAGACTATAGCACTATACAGCATATTCTAACCACATCATTGTGGTATGAATAGATCATATTATCAACTTTTATAGATTTTCACAAAGGACTGAAGGTCTCACTGGCTAAAAGAGTAAGAGGAGTTTGGATGACATTCTACATTGCAGAAATTCTGTTGATATCTATTGAAGTTGCAGATCTGAACCTAAATTGCTGTGGGAAAGGATTATATTGATTTGCACTAATTGGAAAACCTAGTTATTGACATAAAACAGTAATAATTTGCCATTTTGGATTACTGTTTTACCACAAGTACAGGTAACTTTTAAGAGGGGTAGGCCTTCAAAGGTGACTTCTAGTGGGATTGAATTTCCATATCACCACTCATGTGAACGAGGTATTATGGGAAATGAATTTCAAATCAGGCTGATTAGATACCTACCACTGTAATTCCATTGCTCTGCAGCAAGAGAAGGTTTTATGAAATAGAAGCTTCCAAGTGCCTAACAATATATGAATGAATTTTAAAAATATAAACTATACTAACATGTATATAGGTGGAAAAATGCTAATTGCTATAATTTTCTCAAAGTTCCAAATGCTAATGTCATAAAAACTGAACAAACATTAGAAATAGGCAATAGTATAAAATGAAAGACTATGAAACAAACAAGATATGATAAAAACATCATTAGCAAAATGATGAGACAATATGCTAAATGACACAAAGTAAGGACAAAAAGAAAGAGAAAATAAGTGAACCAGAAAGTGAATGTAGGAAATTGCTCAAAATAAATTAAAGGTCATAAAATTTATTACAGTATATTGCTCTTCTGACTTATAATCTTCATCAAGGTAAGCAATGCATGTAGAGAACTCGGAAAGTTCCTCTCTGTCAAACAGAGTTCTAAAATGCAGAAATAATCAATGATAATAAAATGATACTTTGCAAATATCAGACTTCCTCTTTGACTACTTTGCATCATAGCTTTCCATTTGATCTTTTAAAAAACCTGTTACAGTTAGTCTCACTCTACTTATGTCTACTTAATCCTATGAACCACACCAAAACCTAACCTGACCCAACCTAATCTAACATAGGTACACCATGCCACACCACACTACATCACTTCACACCAAACAACACCACACCCACATCATAACCTAATTACTTTCACACAAACAACCCCAATATAACTTGCTTTGTTCAAATTAATGACTAGTCTGCTATCTTCTACATCCAGTAAATTGCTTACATATTCTATTTATAAATCTCTTCCTTCATAAAATAGAACCACAATGATATGAAACTAATTTGCAAAATGAAGGAAACAGAGAAAATTAACAGTTTAATGATGCCATTCAGTTCTTTACAATATCCAGTAAATAAAATCCATTTGAACCACATATGTTAAACATCTCTCATCTATGAACATCCAATGCTTTGCAGTCTTTGAAGGGTGTAACACAGGGCCCCTAAATTATTTGAAGAGCTCATTCTAAGAGCATGTTTGTTCAGGTCAGGGCAAAGGCTGTTCATTACTGGAAAGCTAATAGATAGTTCTGTCAATATCATACTTATTACTAATAAATTTCTTGGTAGTACAAATCAAAACTACTACATTTCAGCAATATATCAGAATATGATATTTATAAGTAGCAAATACAAAACGTACAATTACAAATGATTAATGACAAGCTTGTTGATTGAATGGGTGAGTGGCCAAGTGGTTAGAGCACTTGATTGCTGAGCAAAACATTGATGGTTTGAGCCGAACCCTCAGGTCATAGTTGGGATGTTCACCCACTGTCCACCCAGCAGCAAATGGATACCTGGTGGTAACACTGGGGAAGGTAAAGGTGGCAAGGAAAGGAACTGGCCACTCTACCTCACTATGCCGGCAGCTCAGGATAAGTGTCCCTCTGACAGGCACTCCCCTAACAAAAGGAATTGTACATGGGACTCACCTTTACCTTTTTACCTCGTTGATCAAAACTTTAATCAAATCTTACAACAAGAGCAAATGACCAGTCTTACCCATAAACTACATCATCTGATTTGTAAATTAAAATTTTAAAACTATTTTGATCATGCCAAAGAAAATTGATAAGCTAAAGAATGCAAGCCAAACAGTTTAAATCTGTCTCTCTGAAAATGGCTGACTCTTTACAGTAACACCTCTTTATACTTCCTAAATCAATAAATATTACATGAAAAAGCAGGAACACTCTTTAGTACAATTGAAAACATTTCACATCTGACACTCACCAGAGTATGCAACATTGGATAATGACAGAAAGGTAAACTGAAATATATCTGTCCTATGAATCTATCCACAACTGAACATATATTATGTTTCACTTGTCAGTTGCTACCCAATGTTTCATACTCTGACAAATGTCAGACAAAAAAATTTTCAGCATGCTAAAACATGCCCCTACTTTTCTAAGCAAAATTGATATTCTTTAGTACCAACAAGCTATTCACATAGATCAATAATCTAAAAATATCATGTATAATTAAAGCCTGGTTGACACCACAGTGTTCTTATTTCATGTCTGTGACACTACACTGAGACAGAATGAGTTGCTGGTGGAAACGCCCTATCTTTCTTCCTGTTTCCCAGTGTTCTAATTTGGTGTTCTAACCCAGTGCTCCCAACATTGAACTGGTTTGATACATGGATTAGAACTGGCCAAAGCACACCTTTTATCAGTGATTGTGGTGAAGAATAACCCTAACATTGTATTTGGACCATAAATTTGAGACTGTCATTTCAATTGCTTGCTCTTTCTAAGAACACTGCAGTGTGAATGCTTGCTGAATGCAAGTAATTTCATCAAATTTGTTAGACTGCTGAAAAATGTAATTTAAAGTTATAAAAACACTGGTAAGCACCAGGCTTTAATGACTATCAAAGAATGAAACATTGAGTAAATAAATAAGATCATAATAGGCAACATGCAGTGAGTTTTAGTACATTTAAAATATAACCATAATGGATTCACTACCTCACAAACTGATGAACTAACTCCCTGTTGTTTTCTGACTTTTTCCCACCAACTTCCTGGCAATGAATACTGAGGAAGCTGGGCTGACAACTGTTCACAAGCTGAAAGGTATAAAAAAAGATGAATTCAGCATTAAAAGTCAGGTGAAAAATTCAACAAAACGTACCTCACAAGACAATATGATTCAAAACACCAAACAAACAACTCGATATTGAACATAATAACATGATGGAATATGTTCACAACACTTAGATTTTTCATAACAACTAAGTCAGATTATTAATTGATTTAACTATATTGAAATTCAAAGAGAATTTCTAATGAGGATACATATCACTTTGAATTTTCAGCTTTAAATTGCATTTGAGTGGATTAAAGACCTGGTGTATTGTTAGCAATATTTTTTGTCCTGAAATATGAAGTTCTACAATCATAAACTCATAGAAGGAAATAACCTTGCATGATAAATCATAATAACTCTATATAATTCAAGAAAAAAGATAAAAACAATATACAAACTTACTTTGCAGTAAAGTATAATCAAACATGAGTTCAACTGAACTGGACTGGAATATTTAGCAGATAAGTCTAAACCAGAACTTATTGTGCACTCTTAGAGTATGCTGAAATATCTCAGAAGATAACAAGGGAAAACAGATAAACCACAGCTGAAGTTGTACTGCCAAATTCCACAGCGTTTCCATGTAAGACAGGGTCTCAAGGGACGAAGAATAAATTCAAGCCCAAAGTCTTGATAACAGCAAACTAGATATGAGTTGTAAAAGAAAATGCACCCTTTCTACATACAATTTTCAACTACTGTAGCCCATACGATTATCTTCTGATAGTATGTCAAAGCGGTAAAAATAATAGAAAAATTACTTAGACAAATAAACATACAATCGGCGATAACCGTTGACAAACACAATGTTAAAATTCAACCTGCAAAATCTCAGTAAACCAAATTTCTTGAATTCGCTTCATGGATGGCTAGAATAAACAAAAGTAAAGCTTAGTCGATGAGTTGAGTTACTTCTTGTCGCTCACATCTGCTGCATGAAATAGGCCCAAAAGTACTGATAATGATTGATAACGAACAGGCTAAGTAAATAGCGAATATGCCATAATTTGACAGTGAAATAACATGGAGATACACCAACAAGCGAAATTATCCAATCAGCCATAGCTGGGATGATACATAATGGCAAAAATTTGATTGTGAGGCAAAGCAATTCAATAAAATATCAATTTAGGCCACATCGTCTACTCCTTCCATTTTCCAGGTGAAAAGTTGGTGACCAAGTTTCCAACAAACCTCTTCAAAGAGTGATCCAATGTTAGCAGTTATCAGCAGATACTTTACAACATCTGCCATTTTTGCGACAATGTATGGATACACTAGCCTTGTTTCGACTCTTCGCTAGGCTAATGGCAACTTCCCAAGCACATAAGTATGATCTTTATTTGAAGACTGAAGCGGTCATTTATAATATGAACAGGTGTGTACTTAGGAGCATTAGTCAACAAACTATTAAATCAGCAACAATATTGTGCGCATAGACGGACGTGCAGTTGTTGATTGAAGTTTTACTGAAGCATCTCTCTAGGTCGGTTTTCTATCTACCTTATTATGTTTTAACGCCTGTGTTCTACCTCCGAATGACGTCACAATAGTTTCGTTCCTTGTCCGTAGCGCTCCTGATCAGTGATTAATTTTTTAAATATATACATACATATGTAATCAATGTCAATTGCCAATCTCTTCCGAAAATACTATCTAACAATCTCATTCACCATTAGTTTAAACCAGTGGTTCCCACACTTTTCTACTTATCTAGGATGAATATACTTTATGACTACTCTACCTTCGCGGAAAATAATCATTGTACATCAAGTGATACAATCTAATAAAACAATACGTCCACCACTGCAGGCAACCTCTCGTGGTCCAAGAAAGCCCTTCGCTGTCCCCTAAGGGACCGCGCACCCTAGTTTGGCAACCACTATTCTAAACCAAACCCACAGCTGCCCCCGGTATCCTAGCTCTTGCATAGTATGATAAAATATGGAGGTACTTACTAGTGCAATAGGGATGCAATTAACTTGCTAATGGCATTGATTGGTTATTTAAAAATCACTGTTTATGATGGTGCTTTTGATCCACAACGAGATGAATGTTTTGTGTATTACTACCATTGATTTGTATTTTAAAAAATTGTGAGACTCAACCGCTTTTAGGGAGCTGCTACTTTTAATGATGGGTACTGGGTAAAGGCATGGAAGAATGTAGCGAGGGTATGAAATTTGTTAGTATTGATTTATTTGGTTATCACATTGTTGCTAATTCATGATGGGAGTATCAAATTGCTTAAAGATATTCCCAACATAAATATAATTGATATGTCTATTGCAAACCATAAACATTTTTCCATTTATGGGCGCAAAA
Source organism: Mastigias papua (assembly GCA_964019165.1). Taxonomy (NCBI): domain Eukaryota; kingdom Metazoa; phylum Cnidaria; class Scyphozoa; order Rhizostomeae; family Mastigiidae; genus Mastigias; species Mastigias papua. The sequence continues at coordinate 234,215 of OZ025284.1, read as the reverse complement.
GTTATTCGAGATAATTAGCAAGTGTTCTTTGTTTCTTTGATTCAAAACCTTTTCCAGTTTCCTTTCACATCTAGGTTGCGTGTTTGGTACTCTCAAGCTCTTAATCCGAATCCCATGATAAATGATTCAATTATGACCAAAGTTTTTCTCTCTCTTCTAATATGAAGCTTTGGCGTATTCTTTTGCAACGGATTCTAGAGTTAAATCTTATGTTTTCACCACAATGCAAAATATACTTTTTCTACTTCTTGAAACAACTCCTCACCAATGCAACAAATCATATGAAGGACAGAGAATAAACTATAAAGTAAAAGGACTGCCTTGTCTTTTGTTGCCTTTGCTCTACTTTTCTCTTTTCAATCCTATTTTCCTATATCCTATTCATGTAATACACCCACTTATTTCTTTTCCAGAAAGAAAACCGTGGATGCAAGACACGAGTAACAATACATTAGGATCTGAAATTGTTTCCATAGTAACAATAAGGTTTCACATAATATAAAATTTAGTGAATGGGGAAAAGAAACTTTCCATTTGGCTCAAAAAGTCTTCCACTCCTGTACCCAGCGTTAAAAAGGGCAGCTCCCTTAGCATCTTTCTAAACGCTAACCTTTTTCTGACAACAGTTTAACTTTAAAAATAGCCTAAGGTATTGGATAGGTGAAAATGGAAATATGGTCATATAATTGCGTGTTATCATCATGATTATCATTATTTCTAACACTGAATTTCCGAGATCCTTTCCTTTGTAAAGAGTGCTGAACCAGAAAGATCGAGCAAGTACAAAGCGCATTGTTTGCAAATCCTACAGGAGCGCTTTCATAATCTCCATATAACCACAGAAATCCTGAAGTAAATCTAGAAGACAAGTTTACTAACGATTCCTACATACCAATCATAAGTAGATTTCAAATTCACTTCATCTGTCAAACCTCTTTACGTGTCTGTTTAAATATTAATGATTATCTCATAATTAATAAATATGTTTTTCTTGCTACGCTGTGCCTTTAATAAAGATTTTTATGGTGATACGTTGAGCAATAACTACTGTTTAACCGCCCTTTGCCTAACTTACAATTTTGGCTAGATGGAAGATGATAACACTTCCTAGACTACGAAAGAAGACAGGAAAGTATGACTAAAACATGGATAAAGGATGGCCTAGTATATGGAAAAGTTGCAAAATCAAAGTTCGCCCTGAAAGTCAACGAAAGGAAAGACCCAGCTTCAATCTAGATGCCGTTAAAATAAGCTTGCAATGTCCAGTTTCAAGGTGCAAATTAAGAGAAAAAGAAGAGATTCATTGGAGTGAACCCAAAATGGGAGATGAACGCATGGCTGAAGAAGCAGTTCAACCCAGAGAGAGTAATTCAACGCAATCGGATTATAAGCAAGCAACAACAAAAGCTAATCAGAAAGTTAAAGAGAACCTTGATATTACTAGATTTCTAGCTGTGTCTTCAATTGCTAACACTGATGAACCAAAAGAGCATAGGAAGAAGGAAATACACAGTGCTTCAAACTATCTGCTGAGTGGTGATAATGCTAGGACAGTTGATACTGACAGGATACAGTCTAAAGGAAAGATTAACCCTCGAAAAATTTATCTCGGTGGAGGTTTTTACAATGCCATAGCAATTTACGACCGAAATGCTAAATTAGACATCATTAAAGTTGGGGAAACAAGGCTAGGCTTCATGGATTGTGTCATTAACAAGAAAGAACAGAATGTAAAGAAGACTCCAAACAATTGTCTGCCAAAAGTGCGAAATACTAGTGAACTTGACGGCGTTAATAACATGCCTCATGAACTAAGATGTGGAAAAATATCTGAAAAAATTGTGAAAGCAAAATCATCCCCAAGGGCCGCCTCAACATGTAGGATATGCCAGCAAGTAAGGAAAGGAAGACGCGATGATGATGATGGTCCAAAACAAATTAAACTCTTCTTAAGTATTGACTTGTGATGCTAGTTGATAAAAACTAACTGGATCCTTTTATATCACCCAACTCCTATACATCTATGATTAAAATAACAGCACTAAAACCAAGCAGTCCAGGGTTCTTAAATCTTAGCTTAAGTTGAAATAAATTTTGTCATAAGAGTGGGTTAGGGTTAGGTTAAAACAGCAATGTTGAGGTACATTGAAATCAATAAGATATCATGTGTTTTAGATGAGAATCGATAACACTTCCCTATATTGATGATTCAAGCATTATCGATTCTAATCTATCACCCAAATACGCAACGGCATTCCAGTACTATAGTTCTACTCAGTTGTTAAAGGACTTTCACTAATCAACAGAGTTTTCAAGCAATGACGGGAGCCTTTAATCTAGTATTCAGCATCCAGGAGAAACATGCATGTTCTATGAAATTCAGTATTAAACCACTACGATACAAAGAAAAATTCTACTAAAATCCTTTTCATTTATGAATCTGTAAGTGGCATTGCTTTACCTATTTCTTTCATAATAACTTCAAAACTTTTCTTTTGCTTTATAAATCCTATAGTTAATATGTCAATTAATCCATCAAAATCATACGAACTTTGTTTTAATCCAACGGAACTCAAATCTACCCTGCTCAAAGCGTACAAAATCTTTCGTTTCAATACTTTGTATTCATCTCTCAATTTCTCCTCGTCCGTTTTCACCAATAAAACATCTTCCGTTATTGATTTGCACTCTGTCTCCAGTTCTTCAACTTTATTTTTCAAACTACAGTTTGCTTTTTCAAATTCCGCATTCACAGATTCCAGAACGTTGACTTCTTTTAGCAAAGTAAGGATTGAATCATCATTTTTATCTGAAATGTTCGACAAAATCCATCATACAAGAATAATCTCACTTCTAGATCGTGGAATTAACTACAAAAGTTCAAAAGAACTAAAAGTAAATTATACATTAAATGTCACATTTCAGGAGAGATAAGATTTAAAAAAATCTTCATTTATGAAATACAATTTTAGTTCGTACAACCTATTATCTCCTCTACTGCAGAAATAAAACACGGACAAGCTCTGACCTACTGCATTCTAGTTGCATTCTAAGTGCACCTACTGCATTCTAGTTGCATTCTAAGTGCACCTACTGCATTCTAGTTGCATTCTAAGTGCACCTACTGCATTCTAGTTGCATTCTAAGTGCACCTACTGCATTCTAGTTGCATTCTAAGTGCACCTACTGCATTCTAGTTGCATTCTAAGTGCACCTACTGCATTCTAGTTGCATTCTAAGTGCACCTACTGCATTCTAGTTGCATTCTAAGTGCACCTACTGCATTCTAGTTGCATTCTAAGTGCACCTACTGCATTCTAGTTGCATTCTAAGTGCACCTACTGCATTCTAGTTGCATTCTAAGTGCACCTACTGCATTCTAGTTGCATTCTAAGTGCACCTACTGCATTCTAGTTGCATTCTAAGTGCACCTACTGCATTCTAGTTGCATTCTAAGTGCACCTACTGCATTCTAGTTGCATTCTAAGTGCACCTACTGCATTCTAGTTGCATTCTAAGTGCACCTACTGCATTCTAGTTGCATTCTAAGTGCACCTACTGCATTCTAGTTGCATTCTAAGTGCACCTACTGCATTCTAGTTGCATTCTAAGTGCACCTACTGCATTCTAGTTGCATTCTAAGTCCACCTACTGCATTCTAGTTGCATTCTAAGTGCACCTACTGCATTCTAGTTGCATTCTAAGTGCACCTACTGCATTCTAGTTGCATTCTAAGTGCACCTACTGCATTCTAGTTGCATTCTAAGTGCACCTACTGCATTCTAGTTGCATTCTAAGTGCACCTACTGCATTCTAGTTGCATTCTAAGTCCACCTACTGCATTCTAGTTGCATTCTAAGTCCACCTACTGCATTCTAGTTGCATTCTAAGTCCACCTACTGCATTCTAGTTGCATTCTAAGTCCACCTACTGCATTCTAGTTGCATTCTAAGTGCACCTACTGCATTCTAGTTGCATTCTAAGTGCACCTACTGCATTCTAGTTGCATTCTAAGTGCACCTACTGCATTCTAGTTGCATTCTAAGTGCACCTACTGCATTCTAGTTGCATTCTAAGTGCACCTACTGCATTCTAGTTGCATTCTAAGTCCACCTACTGCATTCTAGTTGCATTCTAAGTCCACCTACTGCATTCTAGTTGCATTCTAAGTGCACCTACTGCATTCTAGTTGCATTCTAAGTCCACCTACTGCATTCTAGTTGCATTCTAAGTCCACCTACTGCACTCTAGTTGCATTCTAAGTGCACCTACTGCATTCTAGTTGCATTCTAAGTGCACCTACTGCATTCTAGTTGCATTCTAAGTGCACCTACTGCATTCTAGTTGCATTCTAAGTCCACCTACTGCATTCTAGTTGCATTCTAAGTGCACCTACTGCATTCTAGTTGCATTCTAAGTGCACCTACTGCATTCTAGTTGCATTCTAAGTGCACCTACTGCATTCTAGTTGCATTCTAAGTGCACCTACTGCATTCTAGTTGCATTCTAAGTCCACCTACTGCATTCTAGTTGCATTCTAAGTGCACCTACTGCATTCTAGTTGCATTCTAAGTGCACCTACTGCATTCTAGTTGCATTCTAAGTGCACCTACTGCATTCTAGTTGCATTCTAAGTGCACCTACTGCATTCTAGTTGCATTCTAAGTGCACCTACTGCATTCTAGTTGCATTCTAAGTGCACCTACTGCATTCTAGTTGCATTCTAAGTGCACCTACTGCATTCTAGTTGCATTCTAAGTGCACCTACTGCATTCTAGTTGCATTCTAAGTGCACCTACTGCATTCTAGTTGCATTCTAAGTGCACCTACTGCATTCTAGTTGCATTCTAAGTGCACCTACTGCATTCTAGTTGCATTCTAAGTCCACCTACTGCATTCTAGTTGCATTCTAAGTCCACCTACTGCATTCTAGTTGCATTCTAAGTGCACCTACTGCATTCTAGTTGCATTCTAAGTGCACCTACTGCATTCTAGTTGCATTCTAAGTGCACCTACTGCATTCTAGTTGCATTCTAAGTGCACCTACTGCATTCTAGTTGCATTCTAAGTCCACCTACTGCATTCTAGTTGCATTCTAAGTGCACCTACTGCATTCTAGTTGCATTCTAAGTGCACCTACTGCATTCTAGTTGCATTCTAAGTGCACCTACTGCATTCTAGTTGCATTCTAAGTGCACCTACTGCATTCTAGTTGCATTCTAAGTGCACCTACTGCATTCTAGTTGCATTCTAAGTGCACCTACTGCATTCTAGTTGCATTCTAAGTGCACCTACTGCATTCTAGTTGCATTCTAAGTGCACCTACTGCATTCTAGTTGCATTCTAAGTCCACCTACTGCATTCTAGTTGCATTCTAAGTGCACCTACTGCATTCTAGTTGCATTCTAAGTCCACCTACTGCATTCTAGTTGCATTCTAAGTCCACCTACTGCATTCTAGTTGCATTCTAAGTGCACCTACTGCATTCTAGTTGCATTCTAAGTGCACCTACTGCATTCTAGTTGCATTCTAAGTGCACCTACTGCATTCTAGTTGCATTCTAAGTCCACCTACTGCATTCTAGTTGCATTCTAAGTGCACCTACTGCATTCTAGTTGCATTCTAAGTCCACCTACTGCATTCTAGTTGCATTCTAAGTGCACCTACTGCATTCTAGTTGCATTCTAAGTGCACCTACTGCATTCTAGTTGCATTCTAAGTGCACCTACTGCATTCTAGTTGCATTCTAAGTGCACCTACTGCATTCTAGTTGCATTCTAAGTGCACCTACTGCATTCTAGTTGCATTCTAAGTGCACCTACTGCATTCTAGTTGCATTCTAAGTGCACCTACTGCATTCTAGTTGCATTCTAAGTCCACCTACTGCATTCTAGTTGCATTCTAAGTGCACCTACTGCATTCTAGTTGCATTCTAAGTGCACCTACTGCATTCTAGTTGCATTCTAAGTGCACCTACTGCATTCTAGTTGCATTCTAAGTGCACCTACTGCATTCTAGTTGCATTCTAAGTCCACCTACTGCATTCTAGTTGCATTCTAAGTCCACCTACTGCATTCTAGTTGCATTCTAAGTGCACCTACTGCATTCTAGTTGCATTCTAAGTCCACCTACTGCATTCTAGTTGCATTCTAAGTGCACCTACTGCATTCTAGTTGCATTCTAAGTCCACCTACTGCATTCTAGTTGCATTCTAAGTGCACCTACTGCATTCTAGTTGCATTCTAAGTCCACCTACTGCATTCTAGTTGCATTCTAAGTGCACCTACTGCATTCTAGTTGCATTCTAAGTGCACCTACTGCATTCTAGTTGCATTCTAAGTCCACCTACTGCATTCTAGTTGCATTCTAAGTCCACCTACTGCATTCTAGTTGCATTCTAAGTCCACCTACTGCCAACTGCACTTGCTTGTTTGCTTTTTCTTTGCTTTGATTTGTCCTTTGTACTACCCTTAAATATCTTTTTTATTGTATGATAACCTAGTCTAGTCAATTACAAATTATATTCCACTGCAAATCAACCCTTACATTGACGTGGCTACCGTGCCTAAAGAATTCAAAATCAAATCAAATCAAATCAAATCAAATTACTGAGGTTTGCAATTGTTGTTTAAGAAAGAGCAGCTTTCAAATTTCAAAGAACAAACCTGGAGTGTCTTGAAATATTTCATCTTGGAATCTCTTTTCATCATCTGAAACACTAAAAGAGCTATACCCATTTACCAAAGAACTACGGTTCTTATTCACAACATAATCAAGGTATTTCTTGCAATATTCAAAGTCAAAAGATAATTCTATCAGCTTGAGAGCATCGATATCTATCATAAATTGGAAAAAAACACAAGAACTCACTTGTCTTCATCAATTGGGGCATGCGATGATGCGCTCTTCGTTTTTCCAAATGATTCCGGATTTTTATCATAAAATCCTTTCACAATCTCTAAAGATTAAAGGCACATCTGCTTCCATTATACAAAATCCCATGGAATGATGACATAAAATATAACTAATATTACAATCATCTGTAGTGAAAAAAGCAAAAAATAGAATAAAATAACGGGTACAAACCTTCTTCCGCAAGTGAAGAGTAAGGGATTCTCCCTTCAAGAAGAAGTGCTGCTCGTGGACATGCAGTAGCGCTTTAAGACAAAAATATAGCAAGATTACAAAATTTACCTATTGAAATATACTGCATGAAATGAGTAGCTTATATTTAATATATTGTGATATTAGTTTGATCTTTCATTGAGCAAACCATTCATTTCAAAGTTGACCAAGAAATACTACATAAGCGTACACGCCAATATGAGACTTTGAAAAACGTTAAAGTGCTCCTACGCCTTGCTTTTTCATTGGCTGATATAAAGTAATCTGGTGCGCTGAAAACGAATCCACAAATAACATTTTCGTTTGGGAGTTAGATTTTGAGTTATTAATGGATCTGCCACACTTCGACGTGGCACAGTACTGCGTAGCTAGGAATCTGGAAACTAGCAATCTTTGACCTCATATTCGGAACCAATGAGCCATTAGACTACATCGAAATATGAAGTGAAAGTATCAGAAAGAAGTCAACAGTTATTTAAAATTTTGGTATTGGTGTTAGGGTCTAAAGTGTTGTCTCTGTCTTCCATTTGGTTAAACTTTCCGTAGGCATTCATATTTCCATTTATTGCCATCTCCATAGCTGCTGTCATCATCTCGTTCTTTAAAGTAGTTATCTCGTCGATGTAATATGGATGTATTGTCCATGTGGTTTCTGCGCTGTGCCGGTTTATAATGTGAGCCGCGTTGAAATTTCCAAGAAGTACAGACGCTAGTGAGAGTTGTTTTATTTCCGCCGTGGTAGGAAATCAAAGTCACTGAATAAAAAGTCGTAAACAGAAGTCACCGTTTGCTGAAGATGTTTCTTACCTAAGAATTTGATAATTGCTGTTATTATTCTCGCTTACGAAGGATGCTACTTGGAAAAGACATGTACGCAGAGTTGTAGTTTAGGGTGACTCCTAAATCGCCGTAAATTCTATATGAAATTACTCGATACGATGCATAACATCGATTTGAAGGCAAGCTATCTACCGAAACTAGCTAAGTGAATTTCAAACTCTTTACTTAACGTAGAGAATCTTGTATGTAAGGAAATATAAGGACCTGCTTGAGAATTTCCCCATTAGTTTGTATGTTGAAGGAACTCTGGCCTAGGCCTAAGGTAATTGAATGATCTTTCATTTCTTTACCTCAGGACGCTCATCATTGTTAACTGACATTTTCTATAGGGCCATACATTCCTCTTTACCAGGCGTGTCCACACATAGAAAGGATGAACCTCACTGAAATTTTCAACTACTTCTGAAAGCTAACCAACACAACAAAACCACACAACTTTGACAGTACAAGAAACAGTCACTTTTGTACGGGTTCCCACTATGACGTCAACCTCAGCTCGATCGAGGCCTCTATCTTCGAGGTACTGTGCCACGAAAGATCGCCCATTTTGCCAACTCAGTGCGTCATAACTCGACAACCGCATCCTGAATTAAAAAGTGTTTTGCACTATACATGTCAGAAGATTGCTATCTAACGACCTACTTCATAAAAAACTAAGGTGTAGGGGGACTTTAAAACAAAATGAGCATCTAGAAAGCTGAAATTATCTGAAAAAACACTTAGCAAAAGTTGTTTACTAAATGGCAAATACAGTACCTTCGATGGGTGGAAAAACGTCCAGTTATATGACCTCTTCCATCACAACTTGGAATTGGGCATCTATGATCAACCAAGAAATGAAATGGATGAAAAATATCCAGGAGCAATGAGACTACATTTGTCAGCTAATATAGAGAGTAGTACTGAAGCAAATGATCAAAAGACGATAGAATACAAAAACTATTTTGAAAGAAGACAGTTCATTTCTCTATACAATACACCGATTCCCTGATGAAAAGCGTATCCTATGTTTCAGTCAGTCTATCCATCACACATTTTGTCTATACTTCTAGGTCTGTATGACGATGAGCTCTTCTCATAGAAAGCACTGATAATCGCGGGCAGCTTTAGCTCGTCATTCAACTACACATAAAAATCAACTGTGCATACCTCACTTCAGCATCTGAAAGGCAAAGAGAATAAATGAACGCTGATAGTGATCCAAAATAATCGAATAATGCAGATGGGATAGCAAAAAAGAAGAGTGAAAATTGACAGCAAAGTCATTAACAACAAATGAAAAAAGTATGAACAAATAAGCCGAGCATCTAATAGAGAAAAAATGCTTTAGTAAAAAATGAGAAAGAAATTACCTGATGGAGTCATGGCATTTGCAACTAAAGGACAACCAGATAGGCTAATAAAGAATAAAGGAACATGAGATAATAAGTTTGTCTCTAGTATAGCGTCTGTCTGACTACAAATGTCCCTGCTAACATTTAGAAGGAAGTACGTTGTAAGGTGCGAACACAGTAGTGACAAATACAAACAGATGAACTAATGATGTTACAGACCTATCATGTGTAGAAAGACCAGGAACAACATGACCCATACCATCACAACCAGGATATGGACAGCTGAAATTGTCCAGAAATCATGTAGTTAAGAATTCTATACATTATATATATATATATAATGTCCCCGTCCCAGCGGGGTATAGAGAAAACCATGCGAGAACAAAGTGGGTGTGAAGTAACATAAAATGAAAAGGAAACCCAATATGACCTAGAAAGGACGATATTGAGAGGAGAGAGATATTGTAAGACAAGGTGCGACATAAATAATTTAATAGACAAGCATAACTGAATAAAAGTAGAAACCATAACATAAAATTAAAAGAGCAGGATAAATAGTGAATACATATAGAATAAACCAGCCAACTCAAATAAATAATAATCCTATGTTATAACTGATGAAGGCTTGTGCCGAAACGTTTTAAAAGTTGGAATTTTTTCTTGAGGGTCTATTTATGTCTTTAAAAATTTCTTTATGATTGGAGCTATTTGAGTGTATATATATATATATATATATATATATATATATATATATATATATATATATATATATATATATATATATATATATATATATATATATATATATATATATATATATATATATATATATATATATATATATATATGTATATGGTTTACTGATGAAGGCTTGCGCCGAAACGCTTGAAATGGTGTAATTTTATTTCTTGAATTCTCGGTATACTTATAAATTACTTGGTTGGTTGTAGCTTTTTGACGTATATATATATATATATATATATATATATATATATATATATATATATATATATATATATATATATATATATATATATATATATATATATATATATATATATATATATATATATATATATATATATATATAAAGAACGATCAGGCAATACTTCAGCTGCATCTCCTACAACACTAAAGTGCTCAACAATTCAATGGGGCGTTATATGGTATAACTTTTAGTACTATATCTTACATATAAATATAAATATAAATATATATATAAATATATATATATATATATATATATATATATATATATATATATATATATATATATATATATATATATATATATATATATATACACACACACACTTATATATCCTATGATAAGATTGTATTAAATATGATAAGATATAAGACAGACTAAGAACTATGTATACATACCCGTCTAGTGGGTGGGAAACCAGATGAAATGAGGTGAAAAGAATAAAAGCAATTGATCATAAACTAAAATAATAATGTCATTTTCCAAGCTAGGATTTGTGGCTTTGACTAGCAAGGATTAAACCAAAATGAAATATCTATCAATTAGTCATTCAATCAATCAATTGATCAATTGATCAATCATTTAATCACTTCAGCAATCAATAGGGAATTTATTAAATATTAAAATTCATAATTAATATACACAAAAAGAAAATAACATTTCCAATAATACTTCTATAGAAAGTTCCAGCAAAAATTCAATCTGGTGAGTAGAATAACAAATGCATACTATAATTACGCCAAATGTGTTTTGTATTATCCGAGTGGAATATCACACAGTACTCAAAACCCTAGTTCTGTGTAAAAAGCTCTTGCACAGGCAATGACGATAGCTTCTAGTGGTAATAGCAATTTGTGGCAATAGTAAGTAATGGCAATGGAAAGTGGTGACAATATAGAACAATAACTTTAGTTCTAGTAACTATGGCAACTAGTAACTATGGCAACTAGTGACTATGGCAACTAGTTACTATTCAAACTAACGGCTAATATAATGAGCAAAAGTGATGGAAAGTGAAATCTAACAAACCTGTTTCCTTGCTCAGCTTTGCAGCCAGAGGACAGCCATACAAACTAACAATGATAAATGATTGAGACATTAGCAGTCACATACAGTAAATCTTACACAAAGGAGAGAATAATAGAGGGAAAGATGAATTACTGATAAAATGCTGAAGAAGGAGTAAAAATTGAACACAAGTGGAATGTGCATCTATTGAGAGAACCAGGAAATGATGAAATAGGTCTTGAAAGGAAAGAAAATATCAAGCTATTAGTGAATGAATAAAACAATAAATTATTTACGTACAAATCTTTATTTATTTCAAGTACAGCTTTGAGTTTTGACTGGAGGATACTTGAAAAGAAATTCAAAACAACATATGAAATTACATTTACCTTCTATGTTTTACGAACTTCCCAGTGACATGACCTTCACCATTGCATCCAGGAAATTCACACCTAGAAACGAAAGAATCTTATCAGCAAATTCATCATGTTGTCTTACACAGTTGAACAAATATAGCAAATGATGTCTCTTATTTGTCATTTACCTTATCAATGTCTTCACTATTGGATGAAAAAGCAGAAACATGTTTTAGATAAAAGCATTTATACATGGTGCAATTATTTTCACAAAATTCACTTGCAGCAATTGCAATACATTGTCACCAGTGAAAAATACGATAACACCTTTGGGTTTGCTAGACAATTATGAGAGCACCCCTGATTAGGAGTGCTTTCTCATAACAGATTGACAAATTCTAAAAGCCTTTATTCATACAATAAGTCAACTAACCGTAAGGTAGTAGATTTTCTTTTCAATTTAATAACACTTCCATCACCTTCCGTAATATCCCACAATTCATCTCTACTGCTACCTCGCATTTTAGCTCTACCTCTTCCTCGGCCTCGCTTTACAGGATTTTTGATAATGAGGTCAACTCCAGATACCTCCGATCCTTCACAAAATCAGTCAAAGTTAGAATTTAAAACCATATTATTCTTCGGATCTCAAAAAGAGGCTCCTGAGTGTAGTGTTTTCCACACCCCATGTATAACATGTGATCAAAAAACATAAAAAGTCATGAAATATATAGTAAAACGAGAAGTTCTTTAAGACCTCAAGAGAGGAGCAAGAACCAATGACCTCAAAAAGCAAATTACAACATACCATAACAAAATTAACTAAAGACTTTTTGCTAAACATTTTATGAAATATGAAATAGGAGTAAAAACATCATTTCAACCTCGATTTCGAGTAACCTCTCCTCTTGGCTGACAATCAGTAGGGCTGGAAACTGCTGAATCAGATGACCCTCGACTTGCAAATTGAAAAAACGAAAATGGGAAAAAAAGCTGGACAATCCAAGACTAATATACAAATCAAATCAGTTGGATGTCACTCTGCAGTGGATGAACCATGAAATTATATATAAAACTTTGATGACCTCACTAGCTCATTGCCCCTTGCCTTTCCCCATCACAGTTCAACATTCAAGCGCTCACCATTGATGTTGTCGGTCTGTTTATATTAGTCAAGTATTTGTATTGGTCACAGGGTTGACAAGTAAGTCCATGTTCCTTGTGGTATCATATTGCAGTTATTGTTTGCAAATGTTTATACAAATAGAACTCACAAGCTAATCAAGATGATGGAACAAGACCAAAGCATAAAAAGGAAAGGTACCTCTCAGTTTCAAACTCTTTGGAGAATGAATTTCTTCTTGGGCAGCCGTACAAACTTTTCAAAGATAAATTGAATGGAGGTGAGAGAAAAATATTGTTAATGAGATATATAATCAAAATGAATTAATTACATCCTAAATTAGGTAAATTATTTAACAATTACAGGGCTTTCACGCTCTGAAATTGAGGTGCGCGACCAAAAACTCGCGTGATCAGAGTGGGGCGAGCGACTGACAAATACTTGAGAACACGACATAGCGAAGTTTTGTTTTGAAAAATTGAACTCAACAGCGCTTCCCTTTCATTTTTCTACAAGCAAGCCATAGCCTAGAGCGTTAACTATCGTAAAGATTTCCTTTACTTATTTAGTTTGGAAAATATTACGTGGCTTCAAAGGACCTACAATCGTTTACCCTCTATCCTGCAAGCATTCAACTTCAAATGATAACGGGATTTGGCACTGATAGAAAAAACTGGCTCCTATGTCAAAATGACAAATGCACTTAATTAAAATAATGCTATCAGCCTATGTTAAATGTTTCAAACAGAAGTAACAAAATTCCACGTTGAAGGCTAAGTTCCTCAATTTCATCAATATCACTTTCTGACTCTGATGGGTCGTCTGGTAAGGGAGCATTGATGTCTGTTGACGTTTGGATGCCTGGAAGATTTATTTTCTTTCGTCTTTTCGATTTGAGGTACATATCGAGAGCTCTCTCAATGATTTCTTCCCTCTCATCTTATTCCAAAGAGAGTGATTTCCATATACTATGAAGTTGTAATCAAGGGTACTGTGTGACAAAGAGAGGCGTTTGTGAGAGAATATGTTGCTCACGGTGCTAAACGCTCTCTCAACCTTTGAATTTGAACATATGAAGGGTCTCAGTGACTTGAAAATGTGGACAGAAGTTCCAATGCTGTTCAGAAAAGTGAAAAACAAACAAATGAGCGAAGAGAGTGTTAGCAAATGGAAAAGAAGAAGCACCCCCCCGCCTTACCGACAAATAAGAAATGACAAACATGTGTCAGTCCATTAAAAATCAATATCAGAGTGTCCGTTTCGAAAAGCATGGATCATAACGATTGTCAAATTACGGATGTCACCACTAGGGTAATGTTTATTACTGGGCACGCGATTAATCGCTCTCCAATGTAACCATGGGAGCGTGCCTGCGTGCCTGCGTGCGCACGCGCTATCACTCGCCCCAACTGAAATCCCTGAGTTAGTAACTCTGCCAATCTGATCTGAAGCTAAGGAGCTCAATTTCAGCTAGATAGTCTACAAATATCCCACAAATATTATTAAATAAATACTAATGATAATAATACTAATAATAATAATACTAATAACAATAACAACGAGGGAAGTTGGGAATCTTTAGCCATGGCAGACAGCCCCAACAGTCTGGGCAGATGCAGTTCTTTAGTCTTAGATGACAATGCATCTATTGGAGGGTACACAACCAATTATACTCACAACCCGAAGGTACCATGCCAAGATGGGTGAATGGCTACTGTGACAAAACTACCAAAATTAAGCCTTATCCACAAAGCCAGGCAACCCTGGATGGACATATTGAACCAGTGTGTTAAATATAACTCTATAAGGGAGACTTAGAAAAATAATCAATTTCAACCAATTATACATGATTTTGCACACAACATTTTAACAAAAATTGGAACATCACTCCAAAGTTCAGCGCCAAAATATTTTATTGATCTGAGACCATACAAAAATATATTAAACAAGGGTAGGGAAATGTTCCCCTCCTACTGCCTGGTGTGTTTCATGAAAATGAACTGTGCTATTGAGCTGGAAGTAGTTATGAAAATATGGTGAAAGATGATTGTGGTGGTAGCTTATTCAGGGGTGGGCTTATTAAAAATTGGATGTTCTAGCATGTGGCTTATTCAGGGGCAGGGGGGGGGTTATGAGCAGTGCTAATCCAAGGATTTACCATAGTTGTTTAAGAAAAAGGATAAATTTATTTGACAGAGCAAACAACTATAAAGGTTATCATATAAGGAACATCAGATTGCTGTTCAACACAACAGTGTTATCCACTAACAAATATAACAATAATGAATAATAATGGTAAGTTATGAAAATTGATACCTTCTATGAGTGGAAAACATACCACCCTTAATATGGCCTGATCCATCACAGCCAGGTGTTGGACATCTAGACAACAAATGAATCAATGCATCCAATTAACAACTAAATTTAGCATCCACAACATCTATGACATATCAAGGATAAAAATCCAGACTAAAATGGAATCTTATAGAATGTAAATTCCATGGAAGTAAACATCATACAAAAAAGATATACTTGAAATTAAGTGCAGAAGTGCTTGATAGAGAAGCAAATTATGCTCGAAGAATAATTTTGAAAAGATCCAAGTTGGTAGTCTGCAATCTTTGAAAGCATCGTGATCAGGTCTTTTTACAGACCAACTTTTAAAAACTGAAGGAATGGTAGGTATACCACTGCAATGTATAACATTTTAGTACTGTTAGGAAATTGCAAATCATATTTATCCCAGAAGTGATATTAGCAAACAGATATTTTCATAGACACAACTGAAGAGCATGCTGCAGCAAAGGTGGCTATCCAGATAAAACCTAGAAATTCGTATTCACTAAAATGATGATATTGAGCTGTAAACTATAAGGTATTATAGCATAAGTGATCAATATTTTTTTATACTATTATACTCAATAGTTTTATCATATCACACAATTAAAGCTATATGTCTCAAAATGAGTAGAGAAGCACTTGATTTAAACGACTATAGTTTTTTACTTGCTCATTTCAGCATCTTTAATTTCCACAGTGATCCCCAAAGTTGTAGAATTCTTCTTTTTTGTTTCTTTCTGAGCAATAGGACAGCTTAAAATGCTGGAATGAAAATCAACAGTCAATATCCTAACAATCTAAAAAGTTAGTCTTCTTGATAGCACTTGAAATGCTTCACTTGAAATGCTTCACTTGAAATGAAATCTTCAAAAGAAAAATAAATAAATCAATCAATTAATCAATTAATCAATCAACCAATCAATTAATCATCAGTCAAATGCACTTACTATCTAGAAATCAAACTCATATCAAAAATCCATCTGATATAAAATTGCTCTGAAAAGTTCTGAGAAATCAAATATTTACCCTCTATGAGACAAATATCTCCCACTTATATGTCCTCTTCCATCACAACCAGGAGTTGGACAGCTTGGAAAAATTATTTTCAATCACAACAGATCAATCATGCATCAAGTGTTTATGAGAAAATCAATCTAAGACTTTAACTATTATAAATTACCAAACTCACTTAAAAAGTGCATCAAATTGTAATATATTGTATGAAAATATTAGGATACCATACATTACAATGAATAGCCTGTTGGTACTAGAAGACTTCACTAAGGCAAAAGATTGGCAACATTTTTTGGGCATATTGAAAGCTTTTTTGTGTGACACTTGTCATAGTATGAAACATCAGATAACAACCAAAAGGTGAACCAAAATATGTAGCCAGATGAAGATACATGTGATATGATGATTAATGCATCCAGTCAATACAGTTACATTACAATGACAGGAAAAGTCTAAAATATGATAAAAGGAAAGGTAGAACTCACCTAGTTACCATTTCTTTAATGCCTAGAAAAACAGAAAAAGAAAAGGGAAAAAAATAATTGGTAACATGATATAGGAAGGCTTTGTGCTGATGATGTTACAATGTGTGTCCTTCAGCACTACATTTTCAAGAATAGATGCTTTGCTTTGAGGAGCATAACAACTGACCATAAGTTCTATGAAAAAACACTTTGGAAATGCTTAAGACAACATAATCATAAAAATTCTTCATTAGAATACAGAATCTAGATAATTCAGCACAATATAAGTATGAAGATATTGGAGCGTTTTAAAACACATTATCTTTAAATTAAAAATTCATATACAAATGGCAAGCAGCAAATGACTATACCTGCAAATAGTATGCTCTTTTGCTGCCTGCGCTCCTTTCTATCCAAGTAATTACCACCACTTTTTATTATCTTTCCCTAAATATGATGTTGCAACCAGCCATCATAAAGCATTGGCCAACACAATGAGAAAAAATTACTAAAAAAGACCTTTGAACAATACATACTCCTATAAGAGTAGATAATCTTTTCCCAACCTGTATATTCTTCATCTTTTAGTAATATTACACTCAGATGCTCTTAAAATCATTCTGAAGTAAAAAGTGATTTATAAACATATTTTGAGAAACTACTATCTAAGGCATTTGGCCAGGTTATATTCAAAAGCAAAACAACAAATGCTAGTTTTTATTAATACCCTCATAAGAATTCATTTTCCAGAAGAATGTAGGTATCGAGTAATTGTAAAAATTCTCATCTGAGGAGTTAATAATGCTCTAGCAATGCTTATATTTTTGGAAAGTCAAGCCTCAATGTTCTTATGAAATATGTTCATATACAAAAATTGAGTACAGCACAGTTTAGTACCATCAAATAGACAAATATCATTACTCTTTTCAACCAACCTGAAGGAAATTCAAGACTATAAGTCAATTCAATATTGCCTTGAAACTTCATATGACTTAACTATAAATACTCTTTATACTGCAGACAACAATAGCTCTCTATAAAAAGATGTTTATTTCACACAGATGGGATCATAAGACACTGCTTTACCAGTCTAAAACCCCTAGCTGTTTCTTCTGGCAAGCACTCTTTACAACAATAGTATCTATGCCTGAACCAAATTGCAAACTCTTCACATAAAACTGCTCCACAGCAAATGCATTGAACATCCAGGTCATTTTGCTTTTTATCACCATCTATAGCATCACATTTTTGGACATATTCGGTGTTTATACCAGGATTTGATAACTCTTCTGAATCATATGAATGGCTCTGTTCATTGTCTGGAATCTCCATAATTTTTCAGTGCTAAAGCTATTTTTGCCATATAACAGAACCTCTACACTCTTCACAATGTAGAACTGAAAAGGAGAGACAAATCACAGGGATTCTACACACAGAATCATCATCCAAATAAAATCATGTATTCTTAATCTAGTATATTCTGCTATTCTAAAAAGGACTTATGTAAATGACATTTGACTGTCATTTGCAAATAACTACTGGCAGACTCAGCTACTAGCTATCATATATCACAGTAAATTATGAATATACTTCTGAGCAGTACTTCTAATAACCCTGTTCTATTAACAATACAGAGAGTGGTAAAAAAAAATTAATGACCTTTCAAAAATTTTAATCTGAAACTGGGCAAATCAAGACCCAGACCCAGTGCAATCTATATTGCAATGCTGTTTTGTGCAAGAGGACGCAGTCCAATACTCTTAGTCTGTAAAATTCTGGTAGTTCAATGTGAAATTCTTCTCTCATAAATATTCACATCTTACGACAAGGTAGTATGAACAATCTATTTGTATAAAACTGATTGTGAAAAAACAGTGATTTAGTGGTTGGGCAGAACTAAGCTGATGCTCATATCGTTTTTGTCTTAAACTGTCTTATTCAGTAAATATGCAGCTCTATTTAACATGCTAATAATTAGCAAAGTCGAGTGTGGAAAACAATTCGATAACGTTATATTTTCTTACCCACTCCCCCCCCCCCAACTGTCATTCAACCACTTTCGATCTATGAATTATGATAACTGTAACAGGTCTTCGATTGATAACAGTCTTTTACTTGCTGAACAAAATTAACCTGTTAAACATCGAAGACTATTATTACTACTAGAATCGAGAGAACTATCTACCAATAGTAGAATATTCAGTGGTGTGCAATAGTTGTTGAGGTGAATCTGTCCTTCTATATCACTCAGTGTTAAGTATAAAGAACACAAGACGGCCCTGAAGACAATCCAAATTCTAAATAACGCAGTTCTAACGCCCCCCTTAAGCGTAGCATGTCTCAAGGTCAGGGTATTCAATGCCGGTAATAATTAATATTTAAATAGCATACCTTTTCAATGCCAATCAAGAAGATAGTAAAAAATCAGTTACATCTTTACATATGTAATCAAGAGTATCGACAAACTTCATTCATTGTCTCTCCGTCATTAAATTTAAGCTTTTCAACAAAAATCCCGTTGGAGCTCCATTCTGTTGGCAGTAGCTCCTGAAACTGTGCTACACAGTCAGCCTCCCAATTTCACCTACTGCGCACGCGCTTTTCATTGATTTCTATATAGCTGTTTATCAGCTTTCTGCACCTTTGTCAGAAACAGCCTTTATCAATATCAATGGTAATCTGCAGATTCAAAACGAGCTCACACCACAGATGCAGAGCCCCCTAGAGTACAGTAACAATGGCTTACACGATCAACACTCTCTCGCATCTTCAAAGTCAGAAAAATTACTAACAGTTTTCCTTCTATCATAATGCACATATATATATTGTTTGTGACAAATATGCCATAAAATACATTGCCATTAGGTGGGGAGTATAGTGGGAGACTGCTTGAGCTCTTTCTCCTTCAACATGCGTTTCAAATCATTCAACCTGCCTCTAGGAAGGTCTGAGTCAAATAAGCAGCCTGGGTTCTTTCCTATCAATCAACATAGCGAAGCATTCAGGCCAGTCACTTGGCGGAGACAAGTTGGAAAGTACAACAAATAATCATTTAAATAAAGCAATGTACCAAATGATAATATCATGATTAAACTGTAAATTATTTTTACAGAGAGTAAATTTCCAAGAAAAATAATTTTGATAGATATAGAACTCAGTTGATTTATGAATTGCATGCGAAGGAATTAAACAGCCTATGAGCGAGTTGTTTTCTTTCTCTGACGTCATCTAGATTGCAAATCAGTATGAATATATCATTTGATACGATTGCATCAGGAAGTGCTTTTGAAAGCTTGACACCCTAAAGTAAAATTGAATATAACATGTATAACGATCAATCTACTGAAACCACAAAATAAAAAAAGAAATTGAGTACTGGCGAAGTAAAATATTCATTCTAATCATCAAAACAAAAATCAAGCAAATGTTGAACTGTAAGCAAGGCTTGGCTGAGACATAAAATTGCTTACAAATTGAAGGCCACATGCAGCTATCCATAGGAAGAGTACACAAAGAGCATAATTATATTGTACTTGTGGTTATTTAAATGTCACATTTCAGCAAAGCAGTTTGGCTTAAAAATCTAAAACGCTCTCTTTAAATCAATAAGGACATTTATGCAAAATTTTTCATAATATCTTAGTGGGTAATAGATCAACACCAGCTTTATAGTTGAGTGCTTAAGGCGACCCTGCTTTAAAAAGTAGCAAAATGTATGCATGTATGTACTCGCATGAATGTACGTTCGAAATTTAATGTACGTAGATTTTCAAAAGTTGTATTCTTCGGAAATGAGAAGCATCGAGTCTTACATACCTTCAGCTGCCGAATTCTCAAATGGCAGATAAACTTGATGATTGGCTCTAGTTTAATAGGTACAAAAGGGTTTACTTTTGGGCATGGATGTATATATGGTAGCCATGGTGCAGTACTGAATGTAATGGTAGAGCTATGCAACTCAATCAATATCATCATTGCATGCATGTAGCACAGAACAAATAGCCCGTGATTCCCACTTCTTATAAATAAATTGCTAATCAATATTTTTGTCTTCGCCATTTGGCTTGCTGCTTGGATGCATCAAGTGTGGCATCTCTCATTGCAATCTAGCAAATGTCTGCAAGCATTGATGGGCTCCATTTTTCCTTGGATCTCTTTTCCATTGCAGACATATCCTGGTGAAATCGTTTGCCATGCTCATCACTCAGCTCCAAAATCGGTTGAAAGAAATCCAGATGAGAGCCCAACAGTGAATTTCAAGCGACTCATTGCACACCTATAACTGTATGCTTTTATGAGGTTGAGCATCAATTCCGTAAAGTCGTCAGCTCTTTCGTTGCCTAGAAATTTTATGACCACAAACTTAAATGCTTCCAATGCTACTTTCTCTTTCCCGAATAGTGCCTGGTCAAATTCACTATCATGGAGAAGCTGCCTCAACTGGAGACCTATGAACTTTTAACTTCACTCAATCTGGTGAAGATTGTAATGAGGTTCATAGTGAGAGCATAGTTTATACACCTTAACAGCTGCTTATACTGCCATGTGTCCCTTGCATATGGATTACATAGCCTGAATTATGAGATGTGGTTCGCTGGAAGTAGATGGTGAAAAGTATGATTCCTGCCAAATTAGCAATCGACCACTACTCTTAGAAATTACACTTTGCTCATCATCTGAATCAAGTGCAAATTCCTGCGGTGCTTCAGGTACAGGTAGGGTTTTAATATGCGGCTCCTGGCAGATTGCTGATGGAATGTCAGGGTATAGAGTATTTTGCTTCTTCTTTCTTGACAAGCTTTTGTCAACTCGTGGAGTCACCCAAATTTTTGCACAGTGTCATAACTTGAAAACTAGAGCCAATCAACAAATTTTAAGCTAATATTCGTGCTCATCAACCAAAATTAGGCAAGATTGACTTCATCTGCTCCCGAAGCAAATTTGCTGCTGACCAGTGTAATAGGTCGAGCAATCATCAACATGACGGCAAAGGATTTCTAATTTTATCTATTCTTTCCTTCACTGCAGCGATCTACTTTGTTCTACTTTATGGGAAACGAGTGTCTGATCTGGCCTCAGCCTAGTCAAATTTATTCGATTATACCAAGGGGAAGTCTTTCATAGGTCGTTTAGTATATGCTACTATCAAGAAACTTACCAATTGCTGAGGTAGCTTAAACGATGGAGTGAGGTGCATTGTGGTAATTGAAAGCTGTTCAAGGAGTGACTTTAAGAATAATGCAATCGATCCACTTTGCTGCCATTTCAGCGTCAACAATAGGTCCTCAATTAATGATACTAAATATGCAAAAAAGGAAAAACATGAAATCTATATATGATTACAATACATTTACCTTATACAATTAAAAACACAACTAAAGGACTGGAAAACTGCATAGGGTCTGTCCAGAAAGTAAGTGCGCTTTAAGTCAAAAGCATACTCGCGGGTACAGGGTGGGTGGATTGGTCAAAAATGCGATGATTTTGAGCGTACGTACTTTATGGATGACCCCATATATCAATTATAGATGAATGAACAGAATAGATCTGCCTAGAACAGCTTTGGTTAGAAAAGGGCTTCTCAGAACAAGCTTGAATTAGTATATAAAAAGATTTTGATGAAGTCGTGACAGTAAACGAAAGCCAAAAACGATGTACCAAAATTTTCCCTGATTTGAGAGGCATCTCCATTTCCTCTGTAAGCTGTGTCTTCGAACTGTGGCATTTTTGACGGTCTTAACAACAGAAAATGAAACGAGAATATAAATCTTAAAGGTAATTATTGAAATAATTTCATTGATGTTTAGTAGCATCCTTGCAGCAATCATGGCGAAATGTGATGCAAAATTTCCAAATAAACAACTATCAATTTCAGTAGCATATGAATATAGCAAAAATATAACGTTGTGTCTCTTTCAGCAGAAAAAATGAACTTACTACTTTTGAAAACTTTATATTGTTAACATTGTAGCAGTATCAATCAAGATCGTATCAAACATCCAAAGTAAGCGAGGAAAACACTTGAATATCAAAATCATGGACGGCATAATATGTTATTAAATTTTCAATTCAATTGACAGTTATTCAAATTTTTTGATAATTATCAGTTATTGATTTATTTGTAAGTTGTTGAATTTTAAAATTCATAGTTTTATGCAGTTCAATCTTCAACGAAAAGTAAAAGTTATTGACTTTTTAATTGATAACTATCAGTTGTTGAGTTTACAACTGAAAACATCAGGTTGTTCAATGTCTAATTAATAGTTACAAATTGTGGAACAGTTATTAAAAACATACGTTATTGATTTGTCCATTGCTTGTTGTCAAAGCTCTTAATTTGATAAAAATATGTCGAACGTTGATTAAAAAAATTGCAGATATGTCATAATTGCTCTTATCATTCAACAACATCCATGAACAAATGAAATAATGTTTCGGTCCGTCGTCATCGTCGTTCCTATCCTGAGGTGCCTATCCCGAGGTGCCTATCCTGAGGTGCCTATCCTGAGGTGCCTGTCCTGAGGTGCCTATCTTGAGGTGCCTATCCCGAGGTGCCTATCCTGAGGTGCCCATCCCGAGGTGCCTATCCTGAGGTGGCTATCCCGAGGTGCCTATCCTGAGGTGCCTATCTTGAGGTGCCTATCCTGAGGTGGCTATCCCGAGGTGCCTATCCTGAGGTGCTTATCCTGAGGTACTTATCCTGAGGTGCCTATCCTGAGGTGCCTATCCTGAGGAGCTGCAGTCAAAACGTACCACACAGCATCGTAACAAGTAGACAATTGATGACCCGAACGCCGATCATAAACAAATTCAGACTCAGTGCGGGAGATTTAACACGCAAAAGACACATTTATTGCAATTCACGTATCATTTATTAGTCAAATATGATGACCAATTCAGCATGCACTAATACATCCTTATGTATGATATAACAATAGCATAAAGAACAGAGTAATATAGTCGAAGTTCAAAGGATTGTGTATCGAAGCTAGAATGCATCGTATACTGGTAACAAATCATGACATTGTATTGTTTGGTACAGAGCACAGTCAGAACCAAATGGTTTCCATGCGGTTAATAGCCAATGCGAACGAAGTCATGATCCTCGATAAAGCAAAAAACAAATTTGCATGTTAATTTACGATGTCCTTTATTCCTACGGAATCGATACACATTCCATTGCCAAAACTTAATCCTTCTCTCGGCTTTCTTATTTATGATTTTTCCACGATCCTACCTCATTTGAATAAGCAGAGCATATCTATTATGCCAAATCATTTCAACATACATTATATCTTTTCACACGAGCTTCAATTGTCTCAAAAAATCAATTCAGCGTTTTTCAAGTAACGTCTTTGTCTTATGGGTTTGCATTCATCACAAATGAATGCGTCATTCAAACTACATTAGCAAATCTCTTGTAGTGATTCTGAATATGCTTTCTGTCGTCGTTTAGATCATTAAATTTACCACTAAGTTGTGTTTCCCATGCAAAGTAATCAATTGACAACAATACTGGAAATGAACCATTAGTTTATTTCGATTTCAAAAGGAGATTTCCAAGCATTTTTTATCTACATACTTCATATGATGGTATCTACAAAAGCAAAAAGCCCACTGTTAATAACAGTCTAGGATATTAAAACACATATTAACATCTGGAACTACTAAGAATGGTCAAAATACCAAACACAATAAACGAAATGGTTTTAAGAATACATTACCGTTGAAAACCATTATGTTTTTGATGTTTTGATGTAATCAAAGCATATGTGATTGCTTTGCTAATGAACTTGGCCAATGTTTTTCCCTTGAATAAAAAATAAACAAATACTTGGATCACAGTTGGACTGACTGTTGCAACATGTTGGATAGACTATTGCAACATGTTAGATAGACCGCTGCGGCATTATGGAACAACAGAATTTCACTATTGCATGAAAAATGGGAAAATTCTTTAGCATACTGAAAACACTTGAAAGTTGATTCATTTAAATGCTTTGGAATCTGTCTACACGAAGATTCCAAATCCGGTTATATGTAGACAGAAAGAGTTCATCTTCTCCCTTGGACTCTTCAACGAAACCACATTTAGATTCAGTATTTTTCTTGCTATATGAATTCCCTTATATCTGGTTATATATTTCGGTTCACCTTTCGGTCATTTTCCATGTTTCATATTCTGACAAGTGTCAGACGAAAAAATGCTTTCCTTGCAATAATGAATGTTTCCACTTCTTCGTATAACGGACACATTCTTCGATAAATAAGTGGCCACAAATCAAAAAAAGAATGGCAACACAAATTTTGAACAAACATACAATAAATTATTTTTTGTCAGTTAGATACACGTAGAATAAGAGCCCTAGGGCCTTAGTCCAAAACTCAAAAGCTTCTGCAGATCCATAACAACATACTGCATATATCTCATGTATTTTGATAAATTTTGATATTTCTATCTCGGAACTACACTTTCCCTTTTGACTGATACAAAGTTGAATATCAAACAAGAACTAGGAGACCTGAAATTCATACTCTGACCAGTGTCGGACGAAAAAAGGTTTTCAGTATGTCTAAAACATGGTACTGCTGTTTTGTGTTGTAATGAAACTTGAAAATGGAGAGAAACGCCACGGATGTGCAAAATGAAACAAGGAACTGTACCTGAGGGTCAGAGAGCAATTTGAAAGCATCGCATCTTCTGAGGATTGATGGCAGTGAATCAATACACAATGACCGAAATAGAACAATTGGATCCAGCATCATCAGCGTTGAAGCCAAAGTTTCTGTTAAAGCACAAAAAAGATATACTAAAATAGACTTTGCATGGAAGTGGTCCATAGAGATCAAATAATAGTAAGCTCAGACTAGATAAATGGAAAATAGGATAGAAAACTGATTATAAATGCTTATTGCTAGAAAGTACTTGGCCTATACATGATACAAAAGTAAATGAAGTTTATCAATTTCCAGCTTTACACTATCATTGAATGAATATTAAAAAATCAATCATTCAGAGAATTTCATACTCAAAGCACTTATATTTACCATATGAGGTCGCTTCGTCAATTTTTCCTGCTTTAAGGATTGACTGAAATTATAATTATATTAAAAGGTATATTAAGTACGAAGGTACCAATAAACAGAGGCTTAAACTTTCAAATCAACATCAAAAGTCACAAATATTTTTTTTATACTCCATTAAAAATTTACAATATATAGTACTAATTCACTAAACATACACCTAAAGGCCGATTTATAGTTGGTATCATGCTTGTATCATGCAGCCCATCATCATCACTAACACTTCAACGCGCGAAACTGATAATGATACGGCAGTTTCGCGAAACGAAATGCGCTGTTTGTTTTGACATGCGCTAACTGAAATGGAATGTTGTATCATGCATGATCAATTGAACTATAAATCGGCCTCAACACTATGCTACTATAGGAACGATACCCCTAGGAAGGAGCAATTGTTATGTCTACCCAGGGGTTATAACATAGCTATAACCAAGACAATAATAGAAAAAGTAAGTTAAGGTATCATGCAACCAAACATTTGCCAATGGTAATTGAAATCACAGGTTGCAAAGAGTGACCACATAGCACTCTTTTTCAATGAAATGAAGGATATTGGATATTAAAGCCATGACTATTATTTCATTGCAAGATACACCAGCACATGAATAAGAGTTATACTAATACAGACAACCAAAGACGAAATAAAACAAAGGAAAAAGGATACTACCGGAAAAAATACAAAAACACATATCGAAGGGAGCTGGGCGCACTACTTATGGAAACCGATATCCAGTTAACCAAAGCATTTTGTTTCGGAAATGTACGTAATAGTTAAATTTAATATTAACTTGTTAGCTTCAGAGGGCAAATGTTTGCTTCCATATAGAAGAAGTTGTAACATATTGATATCTGAAGTGTTAGAATGTTTACAAACTTCAAGTACATCATTGACACCAGAGAGAAGATGTCCGTCTTTAACTGAACTAGGCAAAGACTATAGTACAAGAGATTCGTTAACCATGAAAATAAATAATACACACACACACACACACACACACACACACACACACACACACACACACACACACACACACACACACACACACACACACACACACACACACACACACACACACACACACACACACACACACACACACACACATATATATATATATATATAAATATATATATATATATATAAATATATATATATATATATATATATATATAGAATAAACCACAAATATACTATCCTTTAAGTAAACGTTTCGATCAGAATCTTCATCAGTACTGATGAAGATTCTGATCGAAACGTTTACTTAAAGGATAGTATATATGTCGTTTATTCTATTTATGTAATTTATATACGTTGTGGATGCGGCTTAGGTTTAGTTTGTATATATATATATATATATATATATATATATATATATATATATATATATATATATATATATATATATATATATATATATATATATATATATATATATATATATATATATATATATACCAAATGAAGACAGAGGCAAAGAATAAAATGGGAATATAAATGAGTGAAACTATATGATCGACTGAAGAAGAGAAAGGGGGAATCAGACTTCTACAGGCTAGCAAGGCATAGATATATAGCAGAGAAGGAAGGTCATACGTTTCATACTCTGACGAGTGTCGGACGAAAAAAGCTTTCAGTATGCCAAAAGAATGTTTCCGCTTTTTCGTGCTATATATATATATATATATATATATATATATATATATATATATATATATATATATATATATATATATATATATATATATATATATATATATATATATATATATATATATATAAATAAAAATAGATGTGTTCAAATTTCAACACAAACATTTAGCTTCCTTTCTGTAATACTTTGCAATTAGTTTACGATATAAATTGCAAACAATTGTGCAGCATACCATTACAAGAACTTTACAAAATCCAGGTGATGACAGCACTTCAATATTTCTTTTCAGTTCATTCAGAGATCTTTTCTCAACACGAGGACTACCAGGAAATCGGCTCATTGTCTTTAAAACCTGAAATTTGAACTGAACACTGGATGACTCTATAACTGCTCAAAACCAGGGAATGCTGTCGAGTGTGATACTCAAAGGCATTATTATAACAATAAATGTAGATTACAAAGAACCAAATGAAAACATAATAAGAAGATAAAATACATTGATAACATGAGAAGTGACAAGAATAAAGTGACCATACCTCAGACATATCTGAGATGATTGGCGCATTACGCTGACTAGAATCCGGTTTCCCACCTAAAAGAGTCATTTCAATGAACAAATTATCAAATCTAGAAATCCAGAAATAATGAAATTGAACTGTTGTACTCCATAAAAAAGTAAACTTGATTCAAATATGGGGGTAGGGTTGCTTTTATGATAGAAGATAAGCTTAAAATGGCATTGTTTCAAGACACAAACATCGATGACAGCGTTAATTCGCCGAATAATTAATCTTGTTTAAATATTAGTAGCATTGCTATACCATAAGTGAATGGAAACCACAACTTCTGAATAACTTTGAGAACGAGGACAATGACGAATAGACTCCACATGATTTTGGTAAATTTCATTCGAGATAATCAGTTATTAACATGAAGCTATTCCATAACTATTCAAAGACTATTCCAAATAAGACTATTCCAGTGTGACAAAAAAGAGAAAAAAACCAATCGTAAGACTATTCATGTTAGTCAACGTTTAGTCAAATCAGAGTAGTTTTAGGATTGGTTTTTTCTTTCTGTCAAACTGGAATAATCTTATATAGAGTAAGTATGGAATAGTCTGTTGTTAATATCTGATTATGTCAAATCAAATTTACTAAAATAATGTGGACTCTATTTGTCGTTGTCCTCATTCTCTAAAGTAAATAGGTGCAAAACAATTAACGTAGAGAAAAAGTAGGTTAGAAGAAAATAAAGTTTACTGGATGATAGTTGAACATGCAATGAATTGAATAAATGAGCTGAATGGAAGAAGAAAGAGCAAGTGACTAAATTGAAATTTGATTTTCAACTGTGGGTTAAATGCAGCAAAAAATTACGGTAGTCAAAATCGAATTGTCCATTAATGATGAAAGGTTAACGATGATGAAGATAGCAAATTAAAAAATTAATTGCTAAGACAGCCTTGCTCCAACAAAAAAGCAACGGTAACTGATATAGGAAAGATACATATGATTAAAATGAACTTCTTGCAGTAAATAACCTGATGGGTAAACAACTGAAATCTTGTGCGCTGCGAAGGCGGATATACTTTGCATTCTCTACGACAGCTAGCAACGCACAAGAATATAACCATCCGTTCGGATTATTAAAAATGTTTTCTGCCTTCATCGATTTAATTGTTTGAGTAAACCAAATTACCGCCTTATTTATATCGGCCTTTCCCATTGGATTCAATTCAAAACATTTCAATCAAAAGGCAACAAAAGTTAAGACCTCCGTTATTTATATCAATGACAATCAAGTATTTATTTTATCTATCCAATCTAGGACAGGTGACATGATTCCTATAATTTCAAGCGTTGTTTACAGAGTCTAAAAACTTCCCTGTAAGGAACTATGTTCACAACTTAGGAGAAAAATTACGGTAGAAAGTCGATTAATCGTAAAGGCATCACATTTTCAATCCTTTTTGTGTGAATTTTAGCGTTGTTTAAGAGGATGAGCAGTGCAATCAGTATAAATCACTTTACGGTTATATGCTAGTTTATTGGCTTGTTTTCAACTTATTCCAAGATTTACTTTGATGAAGAAGCCGCGAACACCTCAATTAGTGAAAAGAAGTAATCAAAATCAAAAAGAAAGGTAGATATGCATGGCATATTGAATATAAGCTCAAAATCTAAAGGCAAAATGAATCTTTGATGCGAAACGAAACGCAGGCTCCATATGTATGTAGGCTCCAATATGTATGTAGCTAACAATAGTATTGGTTGTAGGAACCGCAGCTTGAGGATGAACTTTAGAACCAGAATTGCGACAATAGATACATTTCTTCGTCTTTAGAGATGTTTCAATTAAACAACATACACTATTTATGCTATGACATAATCAGTATTAGATAGTTGGGCTTTAGTTAGTGGCACAGATCTAAACTAGTGGCATAGATGTTTCGACTCAAATATGAACCATCATCAGTTAAGGGATAAGAATAGGGAAAATGAAATCTTATATCATTTTGATCATCTCAGTCATTTTGACCTTACCTTTTCTGTGCAGTCTTTATAAGATTTCATTATCCCTATTCTTATCCCTTTACTGATGATGGCTCATATTAGAGTCGACACGTTTATACCAATAGTTTAGATCTGTGCCACTAACTAAAGCCCAACTATCTAATACTGATTATGTCATAGCCTAAATAGTGTATGTCGTTTAAGTGAAACATCTCTAAAGACGAGGAAATGTCTCAATCACTTGTCGTAATTATTCTGGTTCTACCAATAGTTCCCATAGATTTTTTGAAAGATATCTATAACTCATTTTGATGGCCTAAAAGTTGAAAACACTTTGACGATCTAAGACAACATGCATTACGGTGTTCCAAGCTAATTTAGAGACTTTACTACTTCAGTACTATAACTTTCAAGAAATGCCCAAACTTTTCAGTTGCAAATCAGTAGTCTAATGGTTTAATTATTAGCTGAAAATGGCATTTCTCCATATTCTACGCTGATGACTTTTGCAAACTTCTGCTAAATATTTCATAGTTTCTCACTAGTTTCCTTCAGATTGTCATACTTTACTAGAGTTGCTAATCAAGACCCATACTACTATTTCCTCCTAACACCCGATCTTCACATTCTCATTTTAATTAAGAACCCATTAAGAACCTTTACGTTGTAGAATCACAAAGATATGAGGGATGTCTATTTAAACAAGCCATTGTCTAGCCTACTTTAAAAACTCATGCATTAACCCTAGCCGGTATATTTTTTGTACTATAAGTATACATAAGTTTGTATCAGCCAGAAAGGCAGAAAACAGTTCAATACATTTCTAAAGGCTTATAAATACCAAAAACTAATTCATAATAATACGAATACCAAAACTATATATTATACATTCCTAATATTTGACCGTCGCTTTTAGATAGTCTGCTACAAACACGGTGAAGAAAACAAAACTGAACAACAAAGTAGATTAACTTAAAATGCATAACTTGAACTTAAATCGTGCAAAATGCAAATCACTAAAATTTAATTGACACAGTATCCTCCAAGTATACGAATATATATCTGTACCACCTACTCAAATACTCTCTTAGTGTATACGAGCATTCATCTTTCTAAATCACGGTGACTCATCTTGCTACACGACGGTCTTTCATCACGGCTTTATCCTCACAAATGGAAGCAGGTTGCACAATACTTTTCTTAGCTTTCCTCTGTGAAACGAGCACTTCAAACCTTGACTTCAAAAAGTAGAAAAGAAAGATGATTAACTCCAAAACAGAAAACAAAGAAGCACCAATCCAAATTCCCATCTGGCCACCAATGTCACTGACCAATTTCTGATTTGTCCATTCTGGCATCTCTTTCACTTGCTCGAAGGCTAGCTCGCTGAAATATATATTAACTTTAAGAAAATTACGGTAAACATATTCATCAGTCATGGTAGTATGATTCAAGCCAAGAGCAGATGAAAATATTTTCTTGTAGTAAGGTAGGTCGGCTGGAGTTGGCCATAACGATTGTGATACCATTGGCTTAAATATTTCCTCCAAACACTGTACTGGGCACTTACACTTTTTAGCATTCTCTGGCCATGCTGCTTCGATTTGCTTATTGTAGAAACAGTTTAATTCGGTGATATTTAAAGGTGGGTTTCTTCTCTCACCAGTATAATATTCCACAAATGCATCTGTCCCACCACATAACTTTCTTGCATACTCAACAAAACAAGATCGTTTACAGTTCCTCGGTGTATACATACCAGGATATATAGCAGGTCCTTTTTCCACGCATTTAGATGGATAAGGCGAAGGAAGTCTCTCATACACTTGTTTCTGAAGCATGACTCTAGTATACGCACCAGGTCTTACGAGAATACCATTTTCCAGCGGAAATGGGAATATATCATAGTTCTGGATTACGAGTTTGATACCTGAGCCTTCATCGAAGCCACAGAAGGGTACTGTATCAGACTGATTGACGAAAAGAATCAATGACATACCGTAGTAGGAACCTTCTCCAACCTGAGCATGGGTGCCATTATGATTAAATTTAAAGCAAATGCCCTCAAAAAGGGAGACAGGATTCTCCTGAAATCCTTCAGGATAATGGCATTCAGTGTTGAGACCGAAGCGACACGAACTGTTCATTCCCTTGATGAAAAGTTGGTCTGCATTAGCACTGACATTTCGGATACTTTCAAATCCCTTATGCAAGTCTTGGTGACTGAGAAGGTTGAAAATTCGAAAGTTATTTATCTCAATAGATTTCTCTTTGCCTGCATTTGATTTGAAAAACTTGTCAACCATTCGAGAATCTGAAGTTGCCAGTCCAGAACGATGGAGAAGGGCAGTAGGGCAAAATGAAATGCCAGGAAAGGTCATTCTCTGAACTAGAATTTTCTTTCTTGCAATGTAGATATTATTCGAGAGATAGCTTCCAAAAACATTGAAGAGCATTATGCCTAAGAACAAGATAAAACCAATGAGTAAAGCAGCCCATGAAATCTTTCCAAATGCTGTCCTAGTTTCAACAATGCGTCCAACTCCATGCAGCGAAGTCCGCTGAGCAAATCGGCCAAAAGAAGTTGTGCTCTCCCCCGAAATTTGTTCTTGAATGCCCCTCTTTTCTTCACTATAACTGAACGCCATACTGTTGTAGATATCAAATCACTAACAAATTGCCAGTGATGTACAAGTGCCCTAAAAATTAAAAATTAAAAATTGATTAAAATTCAAATTCACATTTCTATTACGCAACTATTCTAATGTAGTAATCAAGAATATAAAAATACTTTCAACTAGACAAATTCTATTTAGAAACAGAATTAAATATAGTAAACCGGGATTAAAATGTCAGCATCTTACCGTGTGATATCTTCTTATTGCACGGCGTAGTGAAGAATATTCATTAAACAATCACACAACAGAATCGCGACAGAGTTGGAGAAGAGCAGCTGCATTAAGTGAAACAAGAGAGATTGCTTTCAACAATAGGAGGAACTTGATGATATCCCACAGAGCGCAAATCCGTCAAATGCACCACCATGCAAAAACACGTCACAGCAGGTATCCTACTGAAAACTACAGTCAAACATTATGAGGATATAAGGAGCAGATGCTCGCATAAATTGATTAAGGTATACTGAGTCTTCCTGTAGGCCAAGTTCATAAAATGAACAAAAACAATATGTATTTATTTCACAAAACCAAGTAAAGCAAATCATCTGCGGCGCTGACAAACAATCCTTTGCGGTATAACACGCAAAATTGAAGAAATATCTATCATTGATTAAACAATCAATTTCCCATCTAAAATTAAATAGTTTAAGAAATGATTTGGTTTACTAATCCTAGCAAACAGCAAATACATCCTAACTCTACAAATGGTAAATACTAGCTGTAGAAATAGTAAATATATTGAGACCATCTTATTACTAGAGCGCAACCGTGTCTAAAAATCAGTTTGACTTGTATATAAATATATACAAATATAATAATATAATCTGAAGGAATATTCATGAAAGCCCACGAAGATGGGCAGTCCTTTGGGCAGTCCTTTGGGCAGTCATATGGGCAGTCCTTTGGGCAGTCATATGGGCAGTCCTTTGGGCAGCCCTTTCTGCAGTCCTTTGGGCAGTCCTTTGGGGCCGGCTTTATCAAAAATCTTCGTGGGGTTTCATCACAGAACTGTGGTTTCATGAAAGTAGACTTTTCCATAACACAGTAAAGCCATGCGTCTACTTTCGATATGTGGAGGATACTTTTGTCATCTTTGGTTCCGAGCTGGATTATGACCGTTTTCATGAAAAACTTAACTTGCTACATCCAGCTCTAAAAATTCACAGTAGAGAAGGAGCAAAACAACTCCTTCATTTCCTAGATGTTTCGGTGGAGAAAAAGGGCACTGGATTTCTTACCAGCATTTAAAGGAAACCAACATTTACAGGGCAATACATCCGTTGGAATTCCTTTAGTCCAAAGGCAAGAAAGATTAGCTTTATCAAAACTTGGCAATTCGGAATATGTAAACAAACGTGGGTCACAATTAGAGACAAAATGCAGAACGTAGCCGAAGATTGGGAAATTAGGAATAAATGGAATGAGTTTAAGAGAAAAGTCATAGAAGCAGCCTCTGAAGTACTCGTTGAAAAATTACCAAACAGAGAGAGAAAGAAGATCACACCATGGTGGACAGATGAAGTCAGGACAATTGCAATGCAAAAAATAAATTGCTCCGGAAAGTGAATGAAAACTAGAGAGTCAGATGACAGACAGCTACATTACGGCAAAAATTCTGTAGAGCGTGTAAAGAAGCTTTCAAAATTGGAATCATGGAAAAATATAAGAGAGAATTTGAAGAGGGACATGGAAA